>JAKSZP010009749.1:0-59403 GCA_022478985.1 Massospora cicadina
GGCTCTTCTGGGCCTTATTATACTAAGTCCATAGAAGCCTATTGCTCTCTTCAAATGCAATAGAAAAATTTGGTCGTTTCAGCACTGGATGTGGTGTTGGATAACAATTGTTACAATATGCTTTGGTTACTTGATTTTCAATTGATTCTGATGCTATAATTAGTCATAAGGAAATTAACTTTCCTTAATTAGTTAAGATGTCCCATTAATTTTAATGGATGGCACAAATAATAAGGGTAAACTTAAATGACAGTTTGTTTAAATAAATACCCTACTTCTATTTTTGGCTCAAATACCGCATATTGGGTTATAAAACCATTCTCTCTCCTGTTTCAGTTTGTGGATCAGAGGGAATGCATTTATATTCCACCAACCCAATTTTTAATCCTCCTAAAGCTCAAGTTGTCATTGATACAGGAGTGCAAGTATTTGTGCCAGCAGATCATATATTGGAAATATCAGGTAAGGTTAACCCTTCTCATTTAGAGGCTTTATCTTGCCCCATGATCTTTAATCCTTCATACAATAAAACTATCCTAGTTCTATTAGCTAGTCTTATCTCACGAACTATGCAATTAGAATTATTTAAATTTTCTATGTGCGGCCTACTCCTATAAATTATTCATTATCTGTCACAAGATGTGGTAATTATGTGACTTCAGGCTGAATGACACACCTATTATTGCCTGGTCAAGGTTGAATATGGAAATTCACTTTATCCTGAACAACAAAAAGCTGAAGCTCTTATTGAAGAGTATGCAGATATATATTTGCAAATGATTCAGGATATTTTGTGTTAATAAAAAATGTACAACATAAAGTGAAAACTGGAGATGCTTCTTAATTGATCCTGACCTTACCAATGATCTAAGATTGAAGAGACTCAAGTCTCCGTGGTATTAAAGCAATTACTAGAAGCTGGGTTATTAACTCCTTCACAGAGCTCATGGGGCACCCCTTATACTTTTTGTTCAGAAAAAATGGGGATCATAGAGTAGTTATGGATTATCAATATCTTGGTGCTATTACTCAAAATGACTCATATCAATTACCTCATATTGATGAGACCGCTGAGAGTGATATCTGGGACACAGTTCTTTTCAAACATGGACTTGGCTAGTAGCTACTAACAAACTGAACTTGTCCAGAGGATCGTCAAAAATCTTCTTTTATTTTCTAGCAAAGGATTATTTTAACCTACTAATATGCCGCCGGTCTTTTTTAATCCCCATACTACCTTACAAAGGGCCATGGATGGTTTATTTGGCAATTTAGAGCTTTCTTGTGACCTCGTTTTTCTAGATGATGTAATTGTAATTTTCTTGCACTTTTATATAACATTTAGATCATTTGAGGAAGTCTTTAACTGAATCCATCGTGCTTTTCTTTTCTTTTTTTTAGTACTAATGGTGCAAACCCAAAAGGGGGTGCCACCACGCATCTTTATTCAAAAATGGGCCAAACAAAGGGATTATCATAAATTAAAAAATTCAAATATAGTCCCTAGGTTATCAGCCTAGGAAGCCATATCAGATGGCGAGGAGGCTTTGATGGAAACTTTTGTCCAGCGCCCACTTTAGCTGGCGGACCATGGCGGACAGCATTGGGGTTGGAGCATCAGAGACATGAGGCATAAGGAGGTATAATTGGGGGTTTTCTTCATTAATGAGGCCAGCGGTGTTCATCGCCTCAAAATATTGAGCAAGTTGATGCTCAGCAATTTTGATGAGAGCCAGCACACAAGTAAATGACTTGATGCGCCGTTGGGTTTGGGGATAAATGGGGTTAAAAAGAGAAGTTTTTGCTGCATCGATGCAAGTGCAGCTCACACTGAAAGTAAGCTCCTCAATTTTGTACTTTGCATCTCCCTCAAAATTATGAGAAAATTGGGGATAGGAATACCCCTAACAAGGGGCTCCATTGCTCCATGGAGTTTCTG
The DNA here is from genome assembly GCA_022478985.1 of Massospora cicadina. NCBI lineage: Eukaryota > Fungi > Entomophthoromycota > Entomophthoromycetes > Entomophthorales > Entomophthoraceae > Massospora > Massospora cicadina. The sequence goes on from JAKSZP010009749.1 coordinate 1,940, forward strand.
GTGAAAGAGGATGTTGGCTGAGGCAGCTGCAGCCACAACTGCCATATTGTTGATATTTTTATAAATGGGAACCCCATTTGTTGGACGAAAATAGCAGGAACACAATTTTGGAGGGTCAATGAAGAACTCCTCCAAAGAAAAATCAGGTTTCATGTGGCACGGCCATCTGTCCTCCTCAATCCATTTGAGAGCCTCAAATGGATTGGATTTGGCCAGCGCTGGGACAACCACAGGAATTTAACTGTGGCCAGTGCTGATTGGCCACATGCTGTCAACCATGAAAGCTCAGATATAACTGGTTCAGCCATTGACTCAGGATTTTGTAATCTGTCAATTTTTCAAAAATTTAATTTTTTTTTAATTTTGATTGGCCGCCGCATTGGAAGCAGCACCAGAATTTCCTAATGTTGGGGCGGGAGGATTGAGCCCCATTCAAAAATTGGGGTGAGGCAGCCACTGGGGTGGCACCTGAGCCCTGAGTGGCAGACGCAGAAGAAGTGGTACATCATGCTTTTCTGAAGTTCAAGCCATCTAAATATGCCTTTTTCAAAAACAAGATGGAATTTTTAAGCAATAAGGTTAACCAAGAAGGAATAATGCCCAAGTCTAAAAAAGCTATTAAAGACATGCTATTCCTAAGGATTTATGTGATATTCAAGTGTTTTAGGGAAGGCTGGTTACTACCACCAATTCATCCCCCACTTTGCTGAGATTGCAATACCTTTGGTTTATTTATTACACAAGAAAGCCCCTTTCTTATGAGAAAGTCTCAACAACGAGCATTTGACCTCATATGCCAAAATCTAATCAAAGCTCTCATTATGTCTCTTAGTGATTTATCAAACCTTTGTTTTTAGTTATAGATGCCAGCAATGTGGATGTTGGGCCAGCCTTGCTCATCATGACTCTAACTTTGTAATTCATTCTATTGAAAGCATACCAAACTCTCACCAAGGTGAAATGCAAATAACAGTATAACTAAGAGTGAATGTCTCGGATTACTAGCCTTAAAGCATTTTCATACTTAACTTTATGGCAACCATTTTATAATTATAACTGATCATGCATCCTTAAAACGGTTACAACATATGAAAGATACTGATGGATTTTTAGCTAGGTGGGATCTTTGTTTTTTAGTACTAGATGGTCCCATAGCTAGGTGGGATCTAAAGCTATAGAACTATGATTTTTAATTAACCATTGTGCTGAGCTATTTACCAAAATGCTGAAGGACTTTTTTGTTGTCCATACTTAACTTATTCACTGATTAAAAGACTGTAATTTGATATAATTGGTAATCATGAACTTTAATGTCATGAATCCAGAGATATTATATAAATTACAAGCAAAAACTGTGAATACCCATGTTAATGAGAATTTACTATTTTAAAAAAGTGGGAGCCAAGTGGCTGCCTTATATTCGTCTTTATTTAGGACAATATTATTATGAAAGCCTATCAATCCACTGGCCATGTAGCTGTAAATAAAACTGTGCAATGATTAAGGATTGTTGTTTTTAGAATAATATGATTTAACAAGTGCTAATGTGTTAGAAACTTTTCTCACTTGTCAAAAACAACGTAGTGGAAAACCAATATATTAGCATAAGATTGTGGGACCTTAAGAACCTTTTCTACTATGTGTATTATTGCAGTAGGTCCCCTTCCAACTGCTATGTATGGCTGGCATGGATGAGGCTGTGAACAGTTCAGCAGATAATTCAGTGACCAGTGGAATTATTAGGATTCACATTTACAACAGTGGAGGTACATGTAACTGACCCTCCAAGGATGAGGATGAATAAGCCCCTTTTTAAGTTTTGGGCGAGTCAAACAATTTTCATCAAGGCCAGAGTGACGTCATGAAAATTAATTTTTGCCCTGACTAGTAAAAGGACATATTTAATAAAGAATACAACATCACTAAAAATGCACTAATTTTCTCGCGCCCTTAGCCTCTGCAATCCTACCCATCCTTAGTCTCTTCTTATATCTAGCCTCTCATCCCTCTGCTGTGGGCCCGCATGGGACGCCACCCCACAAAATCACTCAAAATTAGTTTGAAATTTGACCCCTTTTAATATCTTTATAGTACAAATAACTTACGTTTTGATGATGATGTGATGGTGAACTGACAAAAGTACCCTGATGAGAGTGTTTGAGACTCAAAATTGATCTTAGCCAATTTAGGAAATCATTTAAATTCAATAATCACTTGGAAGCATGATGCAAGATGCATTTAGGAGCTTTTACTTTGAGCCTGAAATCAACCAGAGTATTACCAAATTGGGTATAAAATCAATAATGGAAGAAGATACAATAACCTAAAACCCAGAAAAAGGGACTAATGAAAGGGCCCAGAACATCCAGGTTCAGGTTAACTAATACAAGAAGGAGCTCATGGCGACAAGAATTGGCTCAAAATGATGAAGCCACTAAAGTAACAGTAGGCGACGTTTATTTGGGGGATCTTGTTAATTCCCCTTTTTGACACCCTTGTTCCTTTTAAATTCTCAATCACCATTCATTTTACTATATTAATTTTACTTGAAGTATAAAGTACTTCACATTTTACATTAAACTTTACACAAAATATCAGTTTTGTCCTTTTATTTTAACTTATAGTGGTTTAAACAAACTAATTGCCAGTAACTAGTCTGGGATTAGCCAAATACGCCAAATAAAGTAACCAGTCTGAGACTTACTCTTTTTGAACAAGGACACTCTCTATTGCAAATAAATTGGAGCTGAGCTACCAAGATAGAGGTATAATTAGCTTTCATTGAGTCTTGAGGGCCAACGTATAATGAACATGTATAAGAGTGTCAACTAGAGGTTCTCCATAGATGCAAACGGTTTACAAAGAAGAGCAACGCTACAAAGAGTAGCATCAGAGAAAATTTTGATTTATGAAAATAATCATAATCTAAGCGAAGGTTGTTTGATGCCTAATCTGCGTGGAGTAGACCCTTGAGCATCAGGTTAGCCTCAAATGTTAAGTGAGCCAAGATTAGAAAGCTTACTGTGGTGCTCTTAAAAAAGGGGCATCACCATGTCTGAGTTATAATCATGTGAGTTTAATGAGCAGTTTGACAATGAAGCTGGTATGGAAAAATATCACAGAGGTATTCCTCTGAGCTCCTGTTGAGAGAGAGGATACAATCCATTCAAGACTCCAAACTCTAGAATTAGAAATACACGATCTATGCAATGATCTTGGCATGTCAAGTAGACCACTAGGAAAGCACAAATTGCCTCACTACATATTATGAGGACCATCACCTCTTATAAAATGAAATCTATGCTTAAGAATTTCAATGAGAGAATTGTAGTCTTTAAAAAGAGAATTGTGAAACCATAAACACTTTGAATAAATTTGGAGAGAGCTTGAATAGCACAACAATATGCTGTTTTTCTATGGACAAGAGTATAGAGGATTGAAGGCACAAATACATACTAAATCAGAGCCTAACTCTACTCGACCTATACCACGATTAGAAGCACCTATATGGGCCTCTCAACAGAGTGTACCACAATTGATCAGAACTGCTAGACATTTGCTCATGATGCACGCCAACCCTTATTAAGAGGGTCCTGAATTCAAACCGTACTTTAAGACCATGTACAAACCTGGATAAGGAAAGAATTGCAATTTCTAATGACATATGAGAACAGCATGGATGGAATTAGCAATCTCTAAAAGGTTCACCACATGAAAAGGTTTATGAGCCGTGAGGCTTAGGAGATTATTATTGTGAGCCTACGAACTGGACTATCTTAGCCAAAGCAAAGTGCATCCTACTTCCAGAGTTTGCAGTTAACAAGACGCCCATAATATGAGACAAGAGTTCCTCCTGATGTGAACGGGAAAGATTGAGTCAGCCATAATTCACGCCTCTTGCTACTATCTCAAGGCTTAACAATTGTGGACTTTTAGAACAATATACTTGCCTAACGTGAATATCGTTTTTCTGAGTCCATTAGAGATGCATCAAAACTTAATGATACATATGACTCTAGCGGTTAAGAGTGCAAAATTTCTCAAGGCGCTTAGGGAGTGTTACTCGACATATAAGTGACATATAAAGTTGAATACAATGTCATGGGATCAACAACACCTCATTGGTGAGTTAAAAAGGCCATTTATGTTGCTAGTGATAAGGGTGAAAAACCAAAGTAAAAAGTCTCAAACCACCTGAACGCTTGCCTCATCAAGATTAAACCTGCAATAAGTTCCGCCAAACCGAGCTTTTTTGATCTTGTCCATTACATACTATGTAAAAGAAGGAAGAAACCCCTAAATAGGATACACCAACTATGTAAGCTTAAGGGATCTCCACACTGAGGGTGGAGATGATCATGAAGATGAAGACTTGACTAGTGCAGGATACCATGCTCTAGGGGCTCCTAATGTGGTGGCTATGCTGGCTAGATTAAGAGTCAATGGCACTGATTGATCTAAATTGAACAATAACTACTTGGCTTAAGTAAATCAGCCTACCCAAGTCATCAATTAGTTGTTGAAAGAGAGCAAATAGTTATGGCTACCTTCAAGAACTTTAATTCGATGGCTAGGATACTGTCAAGGCTACCACTAGCGCAGCAGCTCTTAGACAGCTTAAAGAACTTACTACCAATGCAAAGACCACTGGAAACCATTTTGTCAAAAGTTTAACAAAAGTGGAAGTGATTATCTAAAATATGCACGTCTTGGCAGTACTAGAGATTGGGGCTCCAGTCAACATCATCTCATCTAAACTCATGAGAAGATGAAGAACATGCCCAATATCAATCATAACGTGAAGTGCTGTACCGCAGGACCAATTCTTACCTGCGCCTTTGGAGCTTATTCAGAGCTATCTTTAAGCTTTGGGCGCATGGTCCTAATGGCACTAGAAGTGGTTTTGGACAACACAACTACATCTTCTTGATCGGGACACAGTTTCTCTTAGAGTTTGAATTGAAGATAGATTTCACATCAAGTATGGTGAGAATCTTGAGCTTCCAACTTCTGCTAGTTTTTTGAGGGTAAAGATATCAAACTGTGGGAAAATGGACGCGCTTGGTTGGCACGAATCAACATATTTACACCATACACTAACCTTGACTCAGAAAGTTTTGAAGCAGCTACCACCTACCCTTAGCACAGAAGAAGGGCCTTCAACTTAGCGCTAGCAAAGCTATAGAGATTCGACTAATGGATCAATGCAGGATGACCATGTAGATTAATGTGAAGATAACGCCAAATATCATCTTAAAATATACAGCCATGACGAAATTACAAACAGGTACTTAGAGTACTACCAGGATTCTATTATACAACCTACTCTGGAGAACTGAACATCGTTCTGAAAAACATCACAACCCAACATTACCAGGGTCAAAAAAACAAGTTATTGCACTGGCCCAATTGACGAGTTAAAAATTATTAATATGTACATACAGTAGGGGATTTCAACGAGATCAGGTTTGAATATGTAACCACTAAACAGAAGAAGAAACTTAGCCAGCCGTTGGACGAGTTCAGCAACAACTTCAGTACTGGATACAACAATTATGGCATATGCAAGGCCGAGGTTCAAAAGATGGATATTAATTCCACTATGCCGTTAAAATCCAACCCTACTGCTGCTTTTGAGCAAAGGACACAGCTATTGCTCAATAACTGAACCAAATAGCCAAAGCTGGGATAATCTGACCTCAAAGAGTCCCTGAGCATCTCCTTTGTTGATTGTGCGCAAAAAGGATGGAATCTAAAAGAGCAGTCATGAATTATCGCCTTCAAATGAGATATCTAAGAGGGACTTGTACCCAATACCATGCATTAATGATGATCTGAAGTGCTTAGGAAGCTTTAAGTACAATCTGATGTTTTATCTGGCCAGTGGCTAAGAAAATAGAGCTCTTGACTGGAAATTAGGAGAAATACGCCCTGGTCAGTAGAAAGGGGTTATTTGAGACCAAGTGGATGACGCAGGAGATCTGAAACGCCACTGCTACTTCCAGCACGTGATGAATCACATTTTTGGCGATCTTATGCTATTGATTGTGCTGATATATCTTGATGAAATTACTATATTTTCTCCAAACATTCCTAATGCGTCTGCAGCAGCTACAAGATGCTATTTGTGGCTGGGTGCGTCCAATCAAAATTTTCCATGGAGCAAGTAAATTATTCTCAAGAGACAGGTGGAGTTTCTTGGGAATTGAGATCGGCCCTAGCGGAATTAAGCCTCAAGATGGGAAGTGAACGCCATTGTGGCTATGGAGCCACCATGGAATATTAAGAATCTCTAAGTGTTCCTCAGAATTATGGGTAAAATACTAGCATTTTATCCCCCATTTCGGAGACTTGGAGGTGCCCCTCACATACCTGCTCACCAAGTAAATGAAAATCTGAGAGAATACTGGAACAGAAGCGGGCCTTTGCGGAGTTAAAGGAACAATTGGTAGAGGCGCCAATCTTGGCCTATCCTAACTTCAACAAAACATTCTATCTCTGTATCAATGACAGTGACGTAGGACTTGGTGCATCCTTGGAACAAGTGATGAAGATGGGGTTGATAGCCCAATATAGTACTATTTAAAAGTGTTCTTTAAAACAGAGAAAAATTACACGGTCACTGAGTTTGAGTTCTTGGAGGTGATCAGAGAGGTCAAGCACTTCAGACCTTACTTGTAAGGGATACATTTTAAGGTAGTTATGGATCATGCGTTGCTCCGCTGGTTGTAAAACTTTAAGGATCCAATGGGCGCCTAGACCGCTAGATTGTACTTCTCCAAGGCTTTGATTTTAAAACCATACATTGAGCAGGAGATAAACACTTAAATGTGGATTGGCTACTACAATTACCAGTGATCCACTTGCAAGCACCAGAGCAATTGACTTTACAACTTAATTGGGCTACCAGAAGCTTTGCATGATGAAATCGAGGAAGTTAAGAGCGTCTTGAGGAGATGTTTCAAAGACACTTTGCGATTCAATGGAAATATACATAAGAAGATACAAAACAAGTGGTACCCCCATATCTGGCCTAGAAGCTGCATGGAGTTGATAATATAGGCTCATAGACATGTGGGCTATGGAAGATATTAAAAACGCTGGCATACCTGAAAGTGAGATTCTCTTGAAAGTGCATATCAAATGAAGTGCACCAAGCTTTGGAATTGTGTATACCTTTTTTGAGTTTCTGCCCATTGGAGAATCAAGTTAAGTTCATGTCAATTCCCTATCACCGCCTTAAGCAATGTCTCAATCTGATATGGTGGGACCTTTACCAACTGCTTTAAGTGGATCAAAATATATCTCAGTAGCTATTAATCACTTCACAAAGTGGGCCAAGGCCTCTGTGTTCAAGATATATATTATAAACTCCATCACTCGCTTCCTATACAATTAAGTCATCATATGGCATGGTTGCCCCTCAAGTTTCACTTTTGGACAATATAAAGAACTTTATCTCAGATGTGGTGAGAAAATTGATAGACCTAGTGGGAGTGAAGCAACAGTCCGCTACCCCTACACTGCATCCTCCAATGGAAACATTAAGTGAGTGAATGGAACCCTGGGAGGGATTTTGAAGAAGGTGATCCTTAATTACAAATTTTAAACGGGATCTATTTCTTCCTTCATAATTGTTGGTTTACCAGTTAAGCCACCACCAAGTTATTGTATTGTCCCCTTTCAAAGCCCTGTATGTGTGAGAGGCAGCTCTTTTGAACCTCCTGGCACTGATCTTTAAAATGGACAGGAAGAACCTGACGCCTGAAAGTTATCAGCAGGAGTTAGATGACAAGCTCATAAGATTACAATTAGAGGCATCAAGGAACATTGAATCAATTATTTTTCAAGTCAATGGGAGAGTCAGAGAGGAAGAAGGATACTGAAGTTTAGCCTAGGAGACGAGGTTTTTTCCATCATTTGTGGGAACACAACCAAAGAAGTTACATGCCATTTGTACTGTGCTTGCTACTGTCTTAACGAAGATAGGAGCTAAATACTTCATCCAGGACGATGATAGTAACATTATGCTTAATAGAATATACGCTGGAATATTAGGTCATTCCCCAGGTCTCATCTTAGGAGGGGAAATGTCATGTATGAGGTGAGAATAGTTCAGCAAGTCATTCCTTGACCAGTGGGAAGAGTAGGGTTCACCCCCACATTGGCAGTGGTATTGCAACCAACTGCTGAGGGTGGGGATTAAGGAGCTCATTTTATAGATTTTGACGAGTCACAATTTTCACCAAAACCAGATTGACGTCATGCAAAATAATATTTGCCTTGACAACATAGAGGCTTTATTTATGAAGATGACGACATCACCCAAATTCAGTAATAAAATTGAACCCCTCATTTAAATCTTTGGGGGCCAAGATAATTTGTTTTCTGCCAATGAAATGACAATGACCTGACTAAATTACCCCAATGTGAGCGTTTGAGGCTCAAAAATGAATATTGGCAAATTAGGAAATAGCCTAGTTCAATAGTCACTAAGAAACATGATGTAAGGTAAATCATAGGAGCTCTATCCTTCAAACCTGAAGTCAACTAGAGTATTACAAAAATTTAGTAATAAATCTTGTGAAGAAAGATACAATCACACAAAACCTAGAATCAAAGGACTGATGAAAGGGCCTTGACATATAGATTCAGAGTTAACCACTGTGAGAATAATCATATGGCCACAAGAATTGACATAAAATGGTGAGGCACCAAAGCAGAAGTTAGACACAGTCTAACTAGGGTATCTTGAATATCTCCCTTTTTTACACCCTTATTCCTGTTTTAATTCTCAATCAAAATTCATTTTACTATCTTGATTTCACTTCGAAGTATAAAACACTTCACCTTTTACATTAAAATTTACACAATATATCAGTTTTATCATTTATTTTCACTAATAGTGGTTTAATCAAACTAATTACCAGTACCACTCTGAAATTAGCCAAATACGCAGAATAAAGTAACCAGTCTGAGATTTACTCTGTTTGTTCAAGGACACTCTCTATTGCAGATACCTTGGAGCTGAGATACAAAGGAAGAGGTTTGATTGGCTTCCATTGAGTCCTGAGGGCTAACATATAATGAACATGTATAAGAGTGTCAACCAGAGATTCTCCATGGGCGCAAACAATTTACAAAAGAGATTAATATTAATAAGATTAGAATCAGAGAAAATTTTGATTTATGAGAATAATTATGATCTAAGCGAAGGTTGTTTGATGCCTAATCTTCGTGGTGTAGTTCCCCTTGATCAGGTTGGCCTCAAATGTTAAGCAAGCCGAGGTTAGCTTACTATGGCCATTATATACTATTTTTACTATTGATCATTTTACAAAATGGATCAAGCCAGTTTTAGTCTCTTCTGTTATGGCCATAGCCACTGCTTCCTTCATTTTAACAAGTTTTTACCTAACATGGCAGACCAAAAGTTCTATTATTGATATTAAAATAAGGTTCAGTCCACAGATAGTAACTAACTTACTAATTTAATGGCACTTACCAATAATTTATATGCCAATATCATCCTTCCACTAATGGTTCCTTTGAATAAGACAATGGTACCCTTGTGGCCATACATAAGATATTGGCCTCGCTGATCCTAGTCAGTGAAATCTATATTTACACAGCTTGATGTTAGTCTACTGGGTAAGTCATCATTGAATAAATGACATGTCGTTTTCTAAGGCTCTTTATGGTCGTGAGCACTATTTTACCTTCATGTGTACAATCTACTCTTGATATGGATACTCCTAAACTAATGTAATTACCATGATGTGTTTAGATGATCAGATTATCAAGTTACAAGCCCTTGCTTTGCACTCTCTTTCAACCACTATCTTGAAAGAAGGAACTTAGACTAGTGTAAGCTGGCCTATTTTTCCTAAGTGCCAAGTAGGGGATTTTATAATATTTTATCATCATAGACATGGAGGATAAGTCCATAAGCTTGATTTCTTATGGTCTGGACCATATCAAATCAAAAAATATTGCAGAATTAAATAATCCATTAAAGCAGTTATTATGGCTCCAATATCAACTGTTTCCACACTTTGTTCTTCAAAAAATGAGTGCACCCTAGGCAATAGTAAGGGGCATTTCTTCAGGAAACCTATTAAAAACCCACATTGATTCATGATGGGGAATTGATACCTCCTATAATTGAGGATGTTATCATTCCCCAAGGAAGTTAATCCCATCTGAAAAGAATTTTAGATCTGATCAACAATTTGAATATAAATTTTCTCAACTTAAAGGTCATCAACTAAGAAAGATCTTCCCTCTGAGGAATGTCAAAAGACTCAATACTTATCACATCCTCCCCTATATATGCATCAGATTTTTCAAAATACTAATATAATATGTACTTTAAATCTAATATGACAACTTGATTTTAATTTTTGACATGTTAAGATGACCAATATTCTATTACTAAGAAATTTTTCTTAGAGATTTTTTTAGTGCCCGTAACTAGTATTTTTTTAGTCTTGGAAGCACCTGCTCATTTCAAATTTTAGACAAAATTAAAATACCTCCTTTTTGTGATTGTAAGCCCTAAGGGACCCTATTGGAATTTTGGGAGATATTTAATATAAGCAGGCGCTACAAAGGCTACAAAATTATTAGTTCCATAACTCTAGTGAAGATTGACTCAAGTTTCAACAAAGTTATTAGTTCCGTTACTATAGTTGATTCCAATATAGAAATACAGAATACTGCAGGAAAAGAGACCAAAATTAGGCTACGCAAGACAAAAATCGTGGTAGTTGATTAGCTAGAAATGAGGGATATTTATAGTGGTAGATTTAGTAGGTATGCGTGAGGATTTTCGAGGTGCACCTAAGGGAAGATCTTTTCCATTAGATGACCAATATTGCTGATTATTAATGCCATACTTGTGATGGCCAGATTTGATAATATTCTTATTTGATGAGTCCAATTCTCTTATATGATTTTTGGACTCATCATATATCTCAGCATCATCCTTCAGAGAATGTTGATAACTCCAAAAGGTTAATCATCAGTCCAGCCTAAAATCGGATATCTCTGACATAGATTTTACAATCTTATTAGACCAAGATATCAAATCTTGATCTTGAGTAAATTTGGTCATCATAGATGAATCCCCAACAATGCCCCCCTCAATATCTTGCCTAGGGGGCACATACTTACGCAGAAATCTACTATGCACTCTATTTGATAACAGTACCAGTATCAAAGAGGCAATGGAGTATTCAATACCCCAACAATAAATAATATGGTATGGACCAGTCCATAAGGTGTCAAGTTTGTGAATCCTTCTTTTGGCCTATGGTGATAGAAGAGTACCAAATCCCTGACTTGGTATTCTGGTAGCGTAGGTCTACTAGGGTTGGTTCTTGTTCCCTCCTTTTGGGTGGTAGCAGCAAGGGAACTCGAAGCTAAAGCTTGCAACCAAATGATTTCATCAGCTAGTCCCCTCATAGCTAAATCAGTAGTTGCGGGGTAGCTTCCTCAAGTATAGGTTATACACTTGAGGGGAGGATAGGATCCCAACCATATAAAGCTTTAAAAGAAGACATTCCAATTATACGATGGTAGCTAACTCTATAGGCTAACATCGCACTAGGCAAGTAAAGATTCCATCTATTAGGGTCATTGGAAGCCATCTTTCAAAGAATGGTTACAAGGGTGCCATTTTCTTGTTAATACGCACCATTAGTAGAAGGATTATATGGGGACGTTAATGACTAATAAGTACCCATTAACTTAGTAAGCTTGGATACCACCTGAGAAATTAAGTTGGTCCTATTATATGATAACAAGATTTTCATGCTACCATGCCTGGTGAAAACTTGCTTGAAAAGAAAGGACACCGTAGCCTTTGCGGTGACCATGGAAACAGAGAGAGCTTCAATCCATTTAGTAAAATGGTTGATAGCTAACAGAATATATTGATGCCCATAAGTGGCAGTAGGGAGAGGACCCACCACATCAATACTTATAGTAGAGAAATATTCCGAAGGGCCCACAATTTTGTGATGAAACATTGGATTTCCACCACGTTGTTGTTGATATATAACACAAAACTTTAACACATCATGTACAGATTCCAGCATGTTATCCCAGTAACAATGAGTTTTCAACCACTGTAAGGTCTTAGCAACAGCTCCATACCCTACGGTTTGGTGGGCCTCCATAATAGTATCAGTCCTCGCAGAGGTCCAAATAAAGAGCAACCATTTAGATCTCAACTTTTTGTATAATGAACCTTCTTTACCTAAGTATCTTTGGTTTAGGATTGTAACTTCGAGATAGCATCATTAGATTCCCAGTACCAGAGCTCAGGTCTACCAAGCAAGTCATAGATGCAATCCTCTTCAGCAGAAAATAACATTAGGATAGGCAATTGAGAAAGTTCATCAGCGTTTTGATGAATAGCGCCAGTGCGATGTTGAATAGTAAAGTCATAATTTTGGAGCTTTAGAGCCTATCTAGCTAAGTGCCCATCTGGATCCTTCATTTGTTGCAACCACTTCAGGGAAGCGTGATCTGTGACTATAGTAAAATGCTTGCCATAGAGGTAAAGGCGGAAATTCTTAATGGCAGACAGGATAGCAAGGCATTCTCTCTCAGTAATGCTATAATTTTGTTTGGCCTTAGAAAGAGTTTTACTATAATATGCGATGGGATGATCAAATAAGTTAGTATCATGTTTAGATAGAATGGCTCCAATAGCAATATCACTGGCATTATTAAACAGTATAAAAGGTTTGGAAAAGTCAGGATGGGCTACGACTGGGGCACTCATTTTGGCCTGGCGCAACAGATCAAAAGCTTTGTGCTACGATTCTTCCCATACAAAAGGAACTTCCTTGTTAAAAGGGTAAACTAAAGGTTCCACAATCTCCACAAAATGAGGGATGAATTTTCATTAATAACCAACCATCCCTAAAAACACTTGGATATTATGCAATCTTCTAGGAACAGGCATGTCCAGAATACCTTGTATCTTCTTAGATAAGGGTAAAGTCCCCTCGGAATTAACTTTATGACCTAAGAATTCCATCTCAGTTTTAAAAGGCACACATAATAGTTTTAACTTAATCAAAGTGCGACGCATCCAGCCAAAAAACTTTCTTTAAATGAGCCAAATGATTGTTAAAAGTGTGAGAAAACACAGTAACATCGTTTAAATATACCAAAACACAAGAAATTTTCAAACCCCCAAACAAGCCATCCATAGCTCATTGAAAAGTTAAAAAGGGCATTAAAAACCCCTGCGGCATATGATTGGGCTCAAATAAACCCTCACTAGATATTAAAGCACATTTTTGACGATCTTCTGGAGCTATGTAAGTCCCGGGGAATGTCCTCTGGGCGTTAATCGGGCCATTTTCCCATTCCCAAGCAAGAAGGCACCAAAGAGGATGGCTGTACCCCTCGTTACTCAGGGCGATCTTGCTCATGTGGTAGACGAGTACTGGGTAACAGCCCTCCCTCTTCAGATCCCACTTCCAGTACCCACACTCTCATTGGCAGAACTACTATGAGGAATCAGTGAAATCTGCGCCAAGACTGCTGAAATGAAATTGATTGGAACTAATTCAAGTGGCAATCAACCTGATGCTTGGATTTCAAATGGTCGAAAAGGTATGAAGACCAATCTATTGGCCAGAATTCCCAACAGTTGCAATTCAGTTAACATGACAATTGAAAAATCTCCCCCCCCCAAAATCGTCAAGGATCACCCCTGACAGGCAGGTAACAGCATCAGACACCATCAATGAGGGTTCAAAGCTTCCCGCTGGCAAATTGGGTGTTGCGCCTGATGAAACGCCACTGACTAAATGAATGGCCCAGCGACTGAGCATGGGTGGGTTGGATGTCCCAAACCCGTTCCCAACCAAATGGGTCCACCCCTATGTGGGGTGGCCTTGGGGGATTCCTGATGCTCATCAGGCTAAATGCCATTGCACCAACCATTGGAAACACAGTCAAGCCTCAGTTTGGACATTTGCAGTCAAACCAACAGCGACTCAGCCTGCTGCTGAATTCTTTAATGTTGGTTCTCAGTTAAATTATTGGTTCCCCATTCCCAAACAATTAGCCAGTTAGGTCAATTTGACAATAGCCACTGAAAGGTCCATAGCTGAGAAGTATTGTGACCTGGACAATAATCATAATGAATCATCAATGTGAGTTAGAGGATAAGAATCCTTTTATGTAACAGCATTGAGCCAAAGATAGTCCATAACCACTCTATGGCTCTATCTTTTTTTGAATGAGTAGTAAAGGAGAAGCCCATGGACTCTTAGAATGTGGAAACAGCCCCGCATCAAGGACTTGTTTAATTCCAATTAGACCTGAGCCTCCTCCACTTTAGAATTACAATATAGTCGAGCTCAAATAGGGGAAATATCACCAGTTTTTACCTGATGCTGCACATATTTCATTAGTCCAAAATCTCCAGAACCTTGGGCAAATATATCCGCATATTCTTCAATCAGAGCCTCAGCTTCATGCTGTTGTTCTGGAGTGAGAAAATCCCCAAATTTGACGTCAATTCTAGCAACAATAGGGGGTCTTCTAGCCCAAATTCACGTAGATCTCCACAAACCCAAAATGGGTAATAGTTCACTCACAGGAGTAGGCTGCACATAGGCGATGAGGATATTGTGATTCAATAGCATAGGTCGAGAAGTGAGATTACTAGTAGAATCGAAACAGTACCATCATAGGCAAGATCAAGAATACTTGGGCACAGTAAGTCCTCCAAATGAGAGGGATTTTGGTTATAAAAATCTCTAACGCATGATCAGTGGGTATAAATACTTGTACTCCCGTATCAACAATGACTCGAGCTTTTGGGGGAATGGTAATTGGAGAAGTAGAATATAAAGGCATGCCCTCAGAGGCACAAGCTGACAGAGGTGGAAGTATAGTTCTTGGTCCCAAGATTTGGTATTCTAAACGAGAGATAGAAGTGGAGTACACCAACAAGCTAACACGTCGTTTGAGTTTGCCTTTGCTATTGGGAGCATCTTGTAAATTTAAAGGTACCCAGTACCCAATTAGAGAAAAGGTAACTATCCTTAAGGCTGATTATCTCATCAAAATCTAGGAGAAACTTAGTTCCCAAGAGCAAGTCATAGCAGTTGTTATCCAATACTACTGCAGGGGCTGACACAACCAATTTTACAAAGCGCATTGTAATAGAGGAGTAAGCTCCTATAGACTTAGTATAGGAAGGACCAGCAGTTCCTTAGTATTAGAATGGTTTAAGTTCGGCGCTAATTTGATCTTTTCATAGGTCTGGGAGAGATTACATTGATGGGCAATCCCGTATCAATAATAGCCAAAACTTTCACCTTATGCATGATGACTTCTACCCGGGATACATCAGAGCCAAAGTTTGGGATTGAAAGCACTTAGGGATTAATTGATTGAAATGAATTAGAAGAACAAGCAGAAGCGTAAGTAGAAATGGTATCTTTGTTGGCTAATTCATCAGGAACATCAAGCTCACCAGAAGTGGATATCACATAACATCTGGTAGAAGAGTTAAAAGATTTCGATGGAGGCACAGGAGGTAGGTCAGCACAGGGAGCCTCATGCCCTATGCTGACTCCACTTTTTTCAACTCCTCGCTTACTTTTTCCAACATTGAGATACCACATGACCAACGAGACCACAATAAGAGCATGGTTCCTTCTTCAGTTTAGACTTGGGCTTAGGTGATATTGCATGGATGTAAGGATGAGGGTTATTTGTGGAGGTCGAAGTACCACACCATTAGGAATCTCCATGAGCGCTTCTTTGATGCAAATAATGGATCTGAAATTTCTTTTTAGTGATTTCAAGTGTAGTAGTAACTGAGTGCGAGAAGCGAATGCACTCATTACAGCTGATATAGCATCATCTAATGTAATCTAGTTGCAAGTGGCAAGAGTTTGGGCTTCATGGTAGAAGCTTTTAGTGATGACTTGGATAGATTCTCCTCGTTTGATTTAAATATTCATAAAGGCTTGCTTTTGGTCTGAGAGGATTTGATCACTCCCAAATTCCTTAATAAAGGCGGTCTTCACTTGATCCCAGGTATTGCCAACCTTCAGTTGAGGTACCATGGTTTCTTGCATGAACCGGCTTAGGAAAGAGGTAAATATGCTGGACCTTTTGTTGATCGGTTGCCCCATCTATAGCACACTCATAGACAAAGAGAAACAAATGAATACTACCTTCACCTGGCTCAAAATTATCCTTAAAAGTAGGTTTGAAGGTAGTGGGTTCATTGCTCAAAACATGTACACCTAATACCAAGACTGGCTCAAAATTTGGAGGGTTCTGCTTCCGGGGTTATAAACTTGAGAGCAAATTCGGTCAACTTGTTGCTTTAGATGATTGAGGTCCTCCTGTACATTATGAACCCATTGAGCAAGATGATCATTTGCAGACTGTTGATTCAAGTTAAAAATTCAGTGATCACTTTGGCCTGCTTGTTCTCAATTAGTCTGCGTCTAACTGATAACCATTCAATGGAAGCATTTAGCCTTGCAAACTGGGTTTCTTGAGTAGTTTGGTTAGCATCGCATAGGCGATGAGCATTATCCACGCCATCCAATAAGTTGATTAATGAGTAATCTGGGTCAGTTGGAAGGCCTTTTAAGGATAAAAAACACCATTTAGCTATGGCTCAGATTTGTGTTTCTAATGCTTAAACTTATGATACTAGTAGCATCAGAGGTTCAGAATTGGGCATTGGAAGTGAGGAGCCAGGGGGACCAGGAGGTCCCGAGGGTCTTTGTGACCCATCTCTTCCTGTTGGCCCCG
Source organism: Massospora cicadina (assembly GCA_022478985.1). Lineage (NCBI taxonomy): Eukaryota > Fungi > Entomophthoromycota > Entomophthoromycetes > Entomophthorales > Entomophthoraceae > Massospora > Massospora cicadina. Next base: position 18,752 of record JAKSZP010009749.1, read on the forward strand.
GTGGGCCTTGTAGACCCACTGGACCAGGAGGACCACGTTCACCAGGAGGTCCTGAAGTTACCAATGGGGAACTAGGTGGTCCCAGTGGTCCAGAAGGACCAGCTGGGCTGGGTTCACCTTCTCTGATTTTACCACCATTGGTTAAGATGTTAGAATAGCCCGTTAAGCTCATCCAAGCGCCCCTAATGTTTGGCCCGCAATTGATCCAGTTGTCTCTTAATCTCATCATCAAGGGAGGTTGTAAGTCCCGGGGAACGTCCCCTGGCTGTTGATCAGGCCATTTTCCCATTTCTGAGTAAAAAGGAACCAAAGAGGATGGCGGTACCCCTCATTACTCAGGGCAATCTTGCTCACGTAGTAGATGAGCAATGGGTAACAGCTCTTCCGCTTCAAATCCCACCCCCAGTACCCACACTAACCTTGGCAGAACTGTTACAGGGAATTAGTGAAATTTGCACTAAAATTGTCGAATTGAAATTGGCCGGATCTAATTTGAGTGGCAATCTGGCTGATGCCCAAATCTTAAATGGCTGGAAAGGCACGAAGACTGAGGTATCAGTTGGAACACCTGATGGTTACAATTCAATCAATATGTTGATTGAACAAAGCACCCTCCTACTGAAGTCGTTGAGGATCATCCTTGACAATCAGGCTATAGCATTGGGTGCCACCAACGAGGGTTTGAAGCCCCTGGTAGGTAATTCAGGCGTTGTGGCCGATGTGATGCCATTGACCAAATGAATGGTCCAGTGACCGAGCATGGGCGGGTTGGGCATTCTGAATCTGAATCCAACCAAATGGACCTGCCCCTATGAGGGGTTGCCTTGGGGGATTCCCATCGCTCATCTGGCCAAACACCATTGCACCAACCATTAGAAATGTAGCGAACCCCAGTTTGGACATTTGAGGTCAAACCATCAGCGACTTGGCCCACTGCCAATTTTGCGATGTCAGTTCAGAAAAGACCTGCCCATTCCCAAACAATCCGCCAATTAGGTCAAAATTGCAGGACCTGATCCCAGCTTGTCACTACCCCAATTGACCACTATTTAACCAGTTGCATAGCACTGTGAAAATTGTTGGTTGATTTTCTTACTTTCCATTTAAATAAAATTTTGGCAAAAAAACCAAACGGTTTTTATTATCTCTTCTGACCACATCCCTGATGGCGTTTTCCTGGTGGTCCATCAAGCCATATACCGGATGGGCTCTACCAGTACTCTTGGTCACTATGGCCCTCTCCATCATCAATTGGGTTCAGCAAGTCTGATAATTTTGACTCTACAACTCCATTATCAATAACATCTGGCAGCAATACATGGGGATCTTGTGGCCATATGTCCACCATTTGCAAGAGAGAATCTGTCTCCTTGCCACCCCAGTTGAAATGGCCCCATATGCTGAGGACCTCATTGAGACTATTTCAGTGATCCCACCCCCTGCAGCAAGACCTCCTGGGTCAGGAGTGAGTTCAGTGTGGTTCGTCATCAGGATTATGCTTACCATTTTGTTGCACCAACAATTCATCATTTCCCAATGCCCAGCTTCATATCAAGTCATTTGGTTGGCAATGCCTCTGGCATTCTGGCTTGCTTTTTGGGTGCTTACGCATCTCAATTGGCAGGCCGTTCTAAACTTCTTCTGCCATTTCCATGACATAATTGACCAACTATTATTTCCAGCCACTTCCACCTTGTTCTTCGAACTGGGCGCCACAGTGGTTACTCTTTAACAAATGAATGTGCAATCAGTAGTTTGCTGTTTGTTGTTTGTTTGGTCACTTTTTGACTTTAGAAAAGTATCCGCTCTACCTTGGGAAATCTTCTTCAAGCCACCCAAGCTGCGCAGATTGCTTCTCCTCCTCCTTCCTCTAGCCTGGAGGAAAAATCGAGTGTCCCCTCCCAGGAGATCGCCAATCAAGTTCTCGATGCACTTGCTGAAGTATAAATGTGTACAGCAATTGCACTCAATAATGCTTCTACGTTATCTCATGCCCAACAAGGGCTCACGTGTTAGATGCTGTGGATGGGGATGCCCGCCGTTGGGTGAGAGGTCTTTTGCGTTCTTCCTCACAAGCAGGAGACTCCACCCCTCTGATGGCTGTTGTGTCAGCCGCTTTAAAACATCCTGTGTCCCAATCAGACCACTTATTCCAACTGATCTATGCCATGGCCAAAGCCACTAGCTTGGTTTCTTTGATTTCTACCTTTTGTGAACTGGCCCCCGCGTCAGGTCTATCTATTGATATGCTTCAGGCAGTCTTTGGATCAGGCTTGGATTCAGGTTCCACTCATCACGAGGTCTGGTCTACCATCCAAGGATCAGTAGATCAAATATGTGCCTCAGCAAACACCATCAACGCCTTAACCCATCATGTTACCCATTATCAGAAGGCGAATTTCTTGATTGAATTACCCAAAGTAGATGCAGAGGACGCGCCTATCTTTAAATTAGTGGTAGACTTGGGTACCAATTTTGCTGTAACCCCTGAGTCCGAGTTGGTGGGTACAGAGTTAACTATTAATGATTCTGTCCAAGCCCAGATGGAGGAAGTCATTTCCCCCACCCTTGTACTTCCAATCTTCGCTCCAGCGAAGGACCCCAACTTTACCCCTCAATATGCCCATTATTTCTTCAGTCACAAATGAGTCAGTCAATTCTTCCAATAAACAAAACTTCGCTTATTTCCTTGTGCCTATGAAGATCAGTATCAGTCCACATCATGTCTCCTTTGAAGCTCTGGTGGATACCAGAGCTGCAGGGGAACTTCATGAGTGTTGAGTTAGTGCAACAATTAAAACTGGAAATGGATGTGGGCTCCTCAGTGATGGTGGCCTCATCTGCTTATCAGTCCTCATATGTCGTTCACCAACCTGGTACCCTTTTCAATCCACCAGTTCACCTTTTGCGATCATTTTTCAGCTATGCTGAACCTGGTGTTTCTGGTAATCTTAGGTGTGGGGTGGTGGCACTGACAACATGTGAAGATTCATTTAGAGTCTAATATGTTGTCATTTACCAATGATGATTTGGAGGGAGAATTCCCTCTGATCAACACCCTCAAGAAGATACAAGGAACCAGCTCTATCACTACCCTGGTTACTTCTGCGGGCATTCCAGCTGATTTCCCTGAAAGCTTAATGCGATATTGGAGAATCTTTAACATGGAAAAGGTGGATCGCCTGCCTAAGCACACTAGGTATGATTGTGGGTTTCACACAACCGTGGGAGTTGGTGAACATCAACTGTCCGTTGTATCCCCATACAGCGGAGGAAGAAGTTGCACTCAATACCTGGTTGGACGACATGTTGAAAAAAGGTTGGTTGTTCAAGGAGACCTCAACCGTCGCCTCCCCCATCATCTTTGCCAAAAAATTGGATGGTTCTCTCTGTCCCTGCATGGATTATAGTCATTTGAAAAGGTTAACCATTTCTGATCCCTACCCATTGCCGCTGGAGCAGACAATCAGCCAGGCAATCGCCAAATCTCATGTGTTCTCAAAGCTGGATCTGGTGAACGCCTTCAACTAAATTTGGGTAATGGAAGGGCAGGAATGGTTATTTGCAATCTGAATGAAGTGAGGCGTTTTCAATTTTGGGTTATGCCCTTCAGGCTGAAGAATGCCCCCACTACGTTTCAACGGATGATTGACAATGTACTGGGTGATCTCCGGTTTGCCTGTGAAATTGCATACATTAATGATATCCTGGTTCACTCCCCAACTCCCGAGCAACATGCTACTGACTTGGAAGCGGTGGTGGTCGCCTTGCATAAGGCAGGTTTGTTCCTCAAACCTTCCAAGTGTGATTTTATAAGGAGGAGGTTACTTTCTTCAGGAACCTGGTTCTCAAAGACAGCTATGCAATCCCTCCCAACAAGTTAGATGTGATCCAGGAATGGCCAACTCTGACTATGCAGAAACAACTTCAGAGTTTCTTGGGAGCTATCATTTTCCTAAAAAAATTTTCCCCAGCACTTTCCCAGTTAACCGCACTGCTCCACCCCCTTACTGGGAAAAGCATACCATTTTTTGGACGCCCAAATGCCAGCAGGCGTTCAAATCAATCAAAGAGGTGTTCATGTCTCCGCCCACTTTAAAACATGCTGATCCCACCAAACTGTATATTGTGGCATGTGATGCCTTGTTGGTAGCAGTGGGAGTGGTGTTACTTCAGGAGCACGATGGTCTTGAACATCCAGTCACTTATTTCTCCCAAAGTTTCACAGCCATGGAGCAGCCTTGGGCCATTTACATTAAGGAATTGGCAGCTGTTGCATGTGCATTAACCCATTGGCGGTATCTGTTGCAGGGTGCCCAACATGAATTAACAGTCCACATGGATCACCAGGACCTTTTGTATTTTTGCAAACCCCAAAAATTGGCGCATTGGCAGGCCCAAACCTATCAGCACCTGTGAAGTTTTAACTTTAAGCACAAATTCGTTAAAGGTGCACTCAGTTTACTTCCCAATTTCCTAAGCCGCAGTCCCACCCACTGTCCCTCAGAACCAGAGGAGGTGGATTTCGTTACCATGATTCCTGCCACTCAGATCCTGTCGATTGTTCCCCCCATTGTTTCCTCCATTGCTTTGGCTCCTGAGGCCCCACTAGTAGCTCAGGTTTTAGCCAGTCAAATGGCCTGTCCTGAGGGCGTGGAGTTGGTCGAGCAGTTGGCTCACTAAAGTCACAAACACTCCTTATACTCCTTAGACAAGGGACTCATTTACTTCTGCTCTCGCATCTGGGTTCCCCCCTCCTTCCACTCAGAGGTATTCTGTGCACATCATGATCCCCCACGGTCAGACATCCTGGTAACAAGAAATGCATCAATTTGATCAAGTGCACCTTTAATTGGGCGGGACTGACAAAAGAGGTCCCTGGCTTGGATCGCCAATTGTGTTACTTGCACTAGGGCCAAGTCAGATCGCTCCAGGAAAATGGCCTCATGCACCCTTTACAGCAGGTGGAGGGTCCATGGACCTCGGTGTCCGTGGACTTTATTGTTGAACTACCCTGTTTTAACGGGTTCACAGCGGTGATGGTGAATATCATTTCACAAAATTTTCCCTTTTTATCTCCTGTACTTCTGCGATTATGTCAGAAGAAACTGCCCTTCTTTTCATATACAATGTGTTTTTGATGTTTGGTCTTCCCCAGGAGATCATCAGTGACTGGGGCTTCCAATTTACCGCGCAGATTTGGAGTGAACTCCTATTGATTTGAAAATATCCCCCTGTCAATCCACGGTGTATCACTCTCAGTCCAATGGACAGACTGAGTGGGTCATTCAATTCCTCAAACAGTATCTGCATTGTTATGCTGCAGCAGCGCAGGATACTTGGGCCAGTGACTTGCCCCTCACTCAATTTGCTTACAATAATGGGACCCACGTGTCTATGGGGTTTTCCCCTTAAAAAGTAACGTTGGGTTATAATCCTTCATTTTTGGTCAGGCCGTGCTTGTGGCCTGAGGTTCAAGCTGCCATGGACCACACTGCCCAACTGATCAACTCAAGCTTTAGTGCGGGAACACTTTACCAAAGCCATCAACAACTACAAGTGGTTCACAGATCGTAAGCATCTTCTGGTTCATGATTTTACGGTGGGTTCCTATGTTATGCTTGATACCCGTCATTTAAAAATTCAAACCCCTTCCCATAATTTCTCCAGTAAATGCTCGGGCCCCCATTTAGTGAAGAAGGTATTGGGTAATGGGGCGTTCCAACTGAAGCTTTCTGCGCATTGGAAGCAGCACCCTGTTTTCCATGATTTCCAGCTGTCGCCCTTCAAGGGTGCAATTCCCACGGAACTGGAACCTATTATCATCAATAATGAGGAAGAAGCTGAGGTAGATGCTATCTTGGCATCACAGAATTCATGACGTTCCGTCCAATATCTAGTGGCCTGGAAAGGGTATCCAGCCAACAAAAACAGTTGAGTCAAGATGCACAATTGCATGAATTGCAAGGACCTGGTCGAAGCATTCCATATATCCCACCCTGAGGCTCCCCAACCCCCCCCCCAGAAAGTCGCGACAATTATGGCTATCAAGTTACCCAAGGCATACAAGAATGTATCTCTGGTGCAGTTTCCCAGTGGGGGTGCCCTTCCTTTGGAAAAAGGAAAGGGTAATGTAAGTCCTGGGGAATGTCCCCTGGCTGTTAATCGGGCCATCTATCCATTCTTGAGTAAAAGGACACTGAAGAGGATGGCGGTACCCCTCATTACTCAGGGCAATCTTGCTCACGTAGTAGATGAGCAATGGGTAACAGCTCTTCCGCTTCAGATCCCACCCCCAGTACCCACACTAACCTTGGCAGAACTGTTACAGAGAATAGTGGATTTTTCACCAAAATTGTTGAATTGAAATTGACCGGATCTAATTTGAGTGGCAATCTGGCTGATGCCCAAATCTCAAATGGCCGAAAAGGCATGAAGACTGAGGTATCAGTCAGAATGACTGATGGTTCCAATGTGGTCAATATGCTGATCAAACAAAGCACCCTTACCAAAGTCATTGAGGATTACCCTGAAAATCAGAATATAGCATTGGGCGCCACCAACAAGGGTTTGAAGCCCCCAGTAGGTAATTTGGGCGTTGCAGCTGATGTGATTCCATTGACTGAACGAACGGTCCAGTGACTGAGCATGGGCGAGTTGGGCGTTACAAACCTGTTCCCAACCAAATGGACCCGCCCCTATGAGGGGTGGCCTTGGGGATTTCCCATCGCTCGTTGGGCCAACGCTGTCACACTAACCATTGGAAATGTAGCTGAGCCCCAGTTCAGATGTTTGAGGTCAAACTGACAGCAAATCAGCCCACCACCAAATTTTACGATGTCAGTTCTCAAGGAACAAACCCGCCCATTCCTGAACAATTGTCTGGTTAGGTTTAAATTGTGGGACCTGAACCCAGCTTGTCACTACCCAAATTGACCACTATTTAACCATTTGCATAGCACTGTGAAAATTGTTGGTCAATTTTTTTACTTTCCCTTTAAATAAAATTTTGCCAAAAAACAAAACAATTTTTATTATCTCTTCGACCGCATCACTGATGGCATTTCCCAGGGAGTCCATCAGTCCGTATACTGGATGGGCTCTACCAGTACTCTTAGTCACTATGGCCCTCTCCATCATCAATTAGGTTCAGCGAGTCCAATATTTTTGGCTCTACAACCCCTTATCAATAGCTTTTGACAGCAATACATGGGTACTTGTGGCCGTATGTCCACCAATTGCAAGAGAGAATATGTCTCCTTGCAACCCCAATTGAGATGGCCCCATACGCTGAGGGCCTCATTGAGACTAATTCAGTTATCCCACCCCCTGCAGCAAGACCTCCTGGGTTGGGAGTGGGTTCAGTGTGGTTTGTCATCAGGATCATGCTTACCATTTTGTTGCACCAACAATTTATCATTTCCCAATTCCCAGCTTCATATCAAGCTGTTCAGTTGGCAATGCCTCTGGCATTCTGGCTTGCTTTCTGGGTTCTTACGCATCCCAATTGGCAGGCCAGTCTAAACTTCTTCTGCCGTTTCCATGACAGAGGTGATACGGTGGTGAATAGGGTTAGTGACATTGCTAACTTGCTGAGATAAATCTTGGCCAATGTATCTCACAACTCAATTATTAATTCTCACTATCTGAATATGGATATTGTTGATTTCTCTTCTATCATTGAGAATGGCTTCCTGATTATCCCATCCAAAGTTAGATGCTATTTCATAAAATGATGAGAATTGAGAATAAAATTGTTGCGCTAGAGTCAACTGGCGCTGGAATTCGAGATGATGCAACCCCAAAATCTAGAGTACATGGTGATACCAAGATGTATGTAATGCCAGAGGAACTGCTCAGTTCTAGCCAAACCAACTTCAGTAGGCTGTAACACCACTTGGCTATATAATTTCATCATGTTTTCAGCAACTTTAGATGCTTAGTCATGATTAGGATGAGCACCAGGCTGAATAGCCCCCTTTATCAAGCCTTTGACGGTTTCCTCAACATTTGTGACTTGAATCTGGTAATTATTTTGGTTAGGGCCCTCGATGGTCAAGTCCATAGAAGCTTGAAATTGTAGATTATTTGTAATAGCGGAAGGCATCTCTTTCCTGTTGGAGTGTACCCATTGGGTGATACTCATTGATTCCTCAGAAGAGGGGCTTTCTTCGTTAGACATATTCATGGTTGAGAAAGTATGTTTTCACCAGGTAGCCTCAGAAGCAGACTTGCAGAAAGCATCAAAATTGGAATTTCGGGAGAAATTATGATAAGCAGGCACTATGAAGGCTATTAAATAATTGGTTCCGTAACTCTAGCAAAAATTGACTCAATTGCAAAGAAGTGTTTAGTTCCGTTGCTATAGTTGATTCCAAACAGAAATACAGAATCCTGCATGAAAAGAGACCAAAATTAGGGACCATCTAGTGCTAAAAAAAAGAGACCAAAATTAGGCTACGCAAGACAAAAGTCGTGGTAGTTTATTAGCTAGAAATGAGGGATATTTATAGTGGTAGATTTAGTAGATATGCGTGAGGATTTTTGAGGTGCACCTAAGGGAAGATCTTTTCCATTAGATGACCAATATTGCTGATTATCAATGTCATATTTGTGATGGCCAGATCGTTAATATTCTTATTTGATGAGTCCAATTCTCTCATATGATTTTTGGCCTCATCAGATATCTCAGCATCATCCTTCAGAGAAGGTTGATAACTCCAAAGGGTTGATCGTCAGTACAGCCTAAAATCGAATATCTCTGACATAGATTTTACAATCTTATAAGACAGTGATATTGATTTTAATCTTGAGTAGATTCGGTCATTTTAGATGAATCCCCAACAGACCCTGAGGACGGTTATCCATACATGCTTGCAGCTTCAGCCTTATGACTACAAAGTAGTACACCTATTAGGAACTTCTCTTCATAATGCTAATGGACTTTTCTAGTTACACACTTTTAAAGCGTTGTCTCCTTAGGCAGACCAGATTTTTGAGAAAATGAAAGCATGCAAATAAAATGCATTAGCAACCTACCATAAGGCGTACCTTGAACACCTAGTAAAAACACGAAATATGAAGTGTATACTCTACAAACATTAGAAGTTATGGTTGAAGACGTATGTACCCAGTCTGTACAAACAGTTTTAATAATTATGCAAGCTCACCAGATTGTTGGGCATGACAAACTGATCAAAACTATAAATCAGGAAAAACAGAGCTACCACTGGGAGTCCATGAGATTTGATATCCAGGAATTTTGATGAAGTGTCAAGAATGTCAATTACAACAGTCCTTCAAGGGCTCCACCACATATCAACTAATTAAGCCCAACTGGGCTAAGCATATTATCTCATTGATATAATGGACTTTCTTGCTAGAAAACTCAATCATCAGTACATCTCTAAGCCATCAAGCACTTTATAAGTGGGTCAAGGCTAAACCTACTTGCAATGTTTTAAATTTTAATTTTTAAAATTAAATTTTTAATTTCATATTTTATTTGGTGAAGGCTGACCATGAAATAGATACTTCCAATATGTAAACTACCAAGCACTAAGATAAGCTAGAAGCACCTCTAGAGAAGCTAATGCTATCTCCCGTTGCCAGCGAGAATGCCAAAAAATGAAGGGGGTACCATGAGTAGAGGCCTGCACCACTATTGAACACGTATGAAGGAAAGGGTCTGAATTGATGAACCAAACTGGAAACCAGGATGTGACCAACTGTCATTGATGGGTTTGGTAGGTAACCAAACAACCATGCTTGAAAGTGGTTCATAAGGTGCGACTGGAATCGGCGTATAGCTTCCTGGAGGGTGGGAGTAGAGCCTGAAATGGCATCCAAGACAACTGTGTGGATGGTCCAATTTCAATTGCTACCACTAAAACTTGGAGGGAATATTGTATAGGGGAATTCAAGGGCAAGGCGAGGATGTCCTTAGATAGGCTGAAGGGCTGTGTTTGATTCTGACAAAAGGGACGTTAAACCTCAAGATGAATCGCTTTTGATGGAGGGCACTCTTCCAGTCGGTGGACCAAAGTCCCATATTTGTCACACACAATACATGAGGAGTGTGATGCGTTGGATCGCTCAGCAGTATGGTATACCTGTTTTAAGCAGCGCCACATATGGGAACAAACTTGTGGTTGCAAAAGAGGGCGATGGGCCTACTTCCAGATGGCTTTCTGGGTTTCTAGGGTGTAAGAAATGGCCAACATGTTCAGATAATCTACTCTGGCTAGGATAGGGGACCTCCTTGGTAACAAATTGTTCAGAACGGCTTGGCCTTGTACTTTCTGTGTGAAACGGGGAGTAGGGTGACCCCTCTGGGCGGTGTACCCAGTGATAAAAATTCTCCACTCAGCGCTCCGCATGAAGAGGAGAATTTAGTTGAAGTGGGGTGGCGTCCAATGTGGGCCCACAGCAGAGTAATGTGAAGCAATATATTTTAACAGAGAATGGGGGTGGATAGTATTGCTGAGGCCCAGGTGCTGGAAAACGGGAGTGGGCTGCGTGTTTCCAGTGCTGGGCGTGGAGTGTGGGTTTGGTAATTGCAGCGATCTAGGTGCCAAGTACTTTGGCGCCATTAGCCTCTAAGTTGAGCAGGCCCAAACCAGCACTATGGCGAGGGCCAAACAAGACATTCAGGCGCACTGGCGGGGGGCGGCCTAACTAAAGCCACCATTGCAAGAGGGCGTATAATGAGGAGAAGAAAAGATATGGAAAAGGCGATATAATGTGCCAAAAACCAAATTTTAATCTAGTGCATTGATTTGGCCAGCACAACCCTGCCTGGGAGGGAAGTTTGATGGGCTCTGGGAAGCGATGCGTTTTGTGATATTGTCCAGGATGTGGTGCTCCATTACTGTTGAGGAGTACCCTCCTGACTCCAGACACACACCCAAATGGAGTACCAGTCCTGCAGTGGGTTTGGAATGAAAGGGAGCACAAGGTGGGCGGTATGGGGTAGGTGAGTCAAGCGAGCCCATTAGCTAACTGATGAAGCAGGTATGAAACGGGGTGATGGGACTAGAGGGCTTGGAACTAACCAAGGAGAATGATTTTGGTTTTGGAGGCATTTAGTGCAGCACTAAAAACCCTGGAGTAAACATAGATAGTATCCTCAAGAGCGCGTGCATCTTGATTGTTAGACACCCCAACCACACAATCATCATCAAACGCCAACATCTTAACTGGTGCTTGGCCTTGCACATGGACACCAGTAAGGCGGGCATTCACATTCCATAAGAGTGGTTCAAGGATGAAGTTATATAAGAGTGGGCTCAAGAGGGTCCCCTTGGAAGAGGCCCCGTTGAGGGTGAAATACATCAGTGATGAAGCCAGGGTCACACACAGCCATCGTGGTAGATTCTGTAAGCAACATCACCAATTAATGAACTGATGTGGGAGGTGGAACTTGTGGAGTCTAGCTTTGAGGTAATCCCAATTGACTCTATCATAATCCTTCTGCTGGTCTAAAAAAAGTGCCCCAGTAGCTATGAATTTGCAGACGTTGGCTACAGTGTGGATGTTGTCCCATATAGACCGCTTGGGGGATGAAACCAAATCGCTTGGAGGAAATGATATCAGAGTCAACTTCCTTTAGGCGGTTTACCATATTTTAGTATATAATTCAGTATCTGTGTGAGTAAGTGAAATGGGGCGCCAGTTGGCCAAGTTCATATTATCCTCTTTTTTATACAGCGTTATAGTGTACTCCTCCTGGCCCCCAAGAAGGAGGCGCATTTCCAACAGACACTGATTCACTGTGGCAAGCAATAAAGAGGAGAAATAATTGAAATATCTTATATAGAACTCATATAGAACCCCATCTGGACCTGGGCATTTCTTGTGTAGTGCAAAGTGAACAGCATAACAGAGTTTGTTTAGGAAATTAAATTCATCAACTCCGGATAATGAGAAATGGTGCAGATATGTGCACTTTCAAGAAATTCTTCAACATTGGCCAGTTTGTCTGGATTGGATCAATACAGTTAAGAGTAATAGCTTTAAACTTCGGTTGCTTTTTTGGCCGGCATGTCTGTTACAGAGTGGTCCAGCTGCCTCACCTGTGTGCAATCCAAGCTCTGTTGTGGTGTGAAGCTTTTTCAGAAAAATAGGCAGAGCAAGTGTCACCTGCCGTTATATTTTTGCTTTTTTACTGTACACAAACGCAATTTTTGTGTTGCCTTACCAGTGCGTTAAGGTGAGTGGACACTTCTTACCACTTGTGACCCTAAGCTGAGCTGTAGCCTGCAGCAAGAACGTTAGACTCCAAGTGATCCACCTCTGTGAGCATGTGCATAATAACTACTGAGGCAGCCTGAGAGTGACGTGATGATAGGTGGTGTGCCTGGAAGATGATGATAGCTTATAAGTTTAACCAGGTAGAAAGCAAGTCTGCACAGAATGGTGTGGTGAACTCTGATGCTGAAGTTTTGGTGTCCACCCATGAGGAAAACCTGGGCAACGTGAACTTGACTGGATAAATTTTGCACCACTTCAATGCCTGTGTGGCTGGAGCTCCTAAGAGAATGAAATTGACACCAACCTGTGGTTGGAGAAATCAATTTTTGTCAATGTAAAGTGTGTAATCTGAGATTGAAAGTACAATATGACAAGAATAAGGTCAATGCGGTACATAGACTTCAGCTGACTGTTGTGCACATGGGGATAAGACATGTTAGGGAGCAGCGGTGCATGTTTAAGTAACGTATCAAACAGCCCCAAAATGGCTTTTAGGACTTGAAGTTCTACATGCCCCTGTGGGGGGCAGGCGCAGAAAGCCAGCAGTCAGTGGTCAGGTTGGCCCAGAAGTTCATGTCGCCCATTACAAATGGTTTAAGAGGAAGTGGGAGGGAAGTAACAGCTAAAATGAATTCCTGGAAAGCCCGCGCACAGGTTGGGGCATAAAGAATAACAATAGCGTGCACTTTTAATCCCACAAAAAGGACACCACAAGCACATGGTCATTAAGGTAAGAATGTTTAGAAATAAATTTAAAATTTTGGGTCATGCATATAAGCACCCCACAGTGCGATGACCAAAAGGAAAGGGAGGGGAGGAGAATGTTTGCCCTTTCCTAATTTGCGCCAAGTGGACAGTGGGTTTCCTGAATGGCCAGGAAGTCCACAGGTAAATTATTTTTAAAGACTCATTTTTCTAGCCCAGGATGGCGAGGCTTTAAGTCCAGCGATGTTCAACGTCCCTATTGTGAAGGCTCCCCCATTGCACCTTAGGTGCTATGGGAAAGGCCCCCTTGACCTTCCATTTCTTATTTCTCAGCAGCAGTAGTTGTAGACCGCGTTTTAGGCACTTTTCTTTATATGTGGGCTTAAGGGACTCTGTCACTTTGGAAGTAGGTGTGGATTTGGCTTTCTTTTTTGTTGATTTGGTTCAATTTTTCAAATTTCTGTGTTCCTGAAGTGCATCAACAGAGGTCGACAGAGATTCAGGAGGGAAATGAGTGGTAGAATCAGTTTTGATCAAGGCTTAGTAAGTTTGCTCAGGTAAATCTGAATATCCCATTGGGTCATCAGGGAGGTTGGCTTTTTCTGATTGGTGCTTGGATTCTCAAACCGCTTCTACAGTGAATGATTCAATGTCATTATGGGTCTGGGCAGGTGGAATCACAGACATGGCTATAGCCTCTGCCTTGGCCGCTGCTCTGCAGGCCTGCTTAGCCTTTTTGTGTTCCTGCGGGGACACGGGTTTGACCTGAATGTAACACCCCTATGCGCCCATGGGAAGGCAGTGTCAGTGTCTATAGCAGGTTCATAATGGGTGTATGCACTGCCCATTGCATCAGAGAAGATTTATTTTGTGTAATGCCCTCTTTGGCGGGGCAAGTGTGGGTATTGTGGCCAAAAGTGCGACAAAAGGTGCAGATGGGGAGCGCGCTATCCACTGTGATGTGGAATGTGCAGGATTCCGGCCCATCAACGAACACAACTGCAGTGTAGGGAAATTTGGGTGAAATCTTCCACAATGCCTTCAAACGGGGTGATCACAGAAATAGCTTTGCCTGTGCACAGGTCCAGCATGAGCTTAAAGCATTGCATCTCAAAGGAGTGAAATTCCACATAGCTTTTAAGATCATCCTTGAGGTGGAGCTCCAGCGGTGGCGCTTTATTGTTATGGGTAGGAAGTCAAAAGTAACAAAATTTAAAAATGATTTGGTCCACTGAGTGCACTTTGTCTTGACCATCCGTTGATCATCTGGGAGATCTACCACCACGCGCACCTGTGCTGCTTCATCTGCTCCATCTTTAGTTTCTAACCTGAGATCCAACCAACCTCAGGCCATGGAGTGCAGTGCTACATATACCACTTTTGGGGCATGGGTGTGCACATCTCCACAGAAATTATCCCAAAGCACTGGATATTGAATATCCAGGAAAAACTTGAACCACAGGCTCCACTGATGACAGGGGTGAGAATGCGGAGTATTGTGAACTAATTACATTTTGCTTGATAGGCCAAAATCTCTGGGGAAATACTAACCGCCAGTTTTTTATTTATATCCATGCCACTGGTGTCACCGGGGGGTTAAAAATTTTTGGATGATGTGTAGCCAATCCTGTGCGCTTTACTTTGCTCACTTAACTGCTTTATGACATTTGGGTGCACACTTGTAAGTCCTGATGAATGTCCTCTGGCCATTGATCAGGCTATTTTCCTGTTCCCAAGTAAGAAGACACTGAAGAGGATGGCGGTAAACCTCGTTACTCAGGGCGATCTCACTCACATAGTAGATGAGCGCTGGGTAACAGCCCTTCCGCTTCAGATCCAACCCCCAGTACCCACAATTACCTTGGCAGAACTGTTACGGGGAATCAGCGAAATCTGTGCTGAGATTGTTAAATTGAAATCAATCAAATTATATTTGAGTGGTAATCTGGCTGATGCTCAGATCCCAAGTGGCCGGAAAGGCATGAAGACTGAGTTATCAGCCTGAATGCCCAATGGTTTCAATTCAATTAATGGGTCAATCGATCAAATCATCTCCCTACCAAAGTCATTGAGGATCATCCTCAACGAGCAGGCTATAGCATTGGATGCTTTTGATGAGGGTTCAAAGTCCCCTGCTGACAATTTGGGTGTTGCAGATGATGCGATGCCACTGACTGAACAAACAGCCCAGCAACTGAGTGTGGGGGATGGGAATCCAGAACCCATTCCCAACCAAATGGACCCGCCCCTATGCGGGGTGGCCTTGGGGGATTCCCATTGCTCATCAGGCCAAATATCCCATCGTGCCACCCATTGGAACTTTAGCTGAGCCTCAGTTCGTACATTTGAGGTCAAACTGACTGCAACTTGGCCCACCGCCAAAGTTTTGATGCCAGTTCTCAAGGAACAAACCCGCCCATTCCTGAATAATTCGCCAGTTAGGATGAAATTGAGGGTCCCAATCCTGGCTTGTCACTACCCTAATTGATCACTATTTAATCAGTTGCATAGCACTGAGAAAATTGTTCGTCGATTTTCTTCACTTCCTTTCAATAACATTTTGCCAAAAAACCAAACAATTTTTTATTGTATTATCCCTTCTGACCGCATCCTTGATGGCGTTTCCCTGGTGGTCTGTCGGTCCATATACTGGATGGGCTCTACCAGTACTCTGGTCACCATGACCCCCTACGTCATCTATTGGATTCAGCGAGTCTGATATTTTTGGCTCTACAACCCCGTTATCACAAACTTCTGGCAACAGTACATGGTAATCTTGTGGCCTTATGACCATCAATTGCAAGAGAGAATCCGTCTCCTTGCCTCCCCAGTTGAAATGACCCCATATGCCAAAGAACTCATTGAAAACATCTCTGTGATCTCAATCCTGCAGCAAGACCCCATGGGTTGGGAGTGGGCTCTTTGTGGTTCATCGTTGGGATCATACTCACTGTTTTGTTGCATCAACAATTCTTCATTTCCCAATGCCCAGCTCCATATCAAGTCATTTGGTCAGAAATGCCTCTGGCATTCTGGCTTGCTTTTTGGATGCTTACACATCCCAACTGGCAGGCTGGTCTAAACTTCTTATGCCATTTCCATGACATAGTCAACCAACCATTGTTTCCAGCCACTTCCACCTTGTTCTTCAAACTAGGCGCTGCAGTGGTTACCCTTTACCAAATGAATGTGCAATCAGTAGTTTTCTGTTTTTTGTTTGTTTGGTCACTTTCCAACTTTGGGAGAAGTGCCCTCTCTACCTTGTGGAATCTTCTTCAACCCACCCAAGTTGCACGGATTGTGTCTCCACCCCCTTCCACTAGCCCGGAGGGAAGTTTGTTTGTACCTCCCAAGAGAAAACCAATCAAGTCCTTGACGTGCTCACAAAAGTGCAAATGCATACAGCAATTGTGCTTAATAACGCTTCCACGTTATCCCATGCCCAACAAGGGCTCACGTTGTTAGACTCTGTGGATGGGGGATCCAGCCATTGGGTGAGAGGTCTTTTTCGCTCTTCCTCACAAGCAGGAGACCTACCCCACTGATGGCTGTCATGTCGGCTGCCCTGAAACCCCCTGTGTCACAATTGGACCACCTATTCAGACTGATTTATGCCATGGCCAAAGCCCCCAGCCTGTATCTTTGATTTCTGCCTTCTGTGAACTGGCCCCCGCTTCCTGTCTCTCTATCAATATGCTTCAGACAGTCTTTAGATCAGGCTTGGATTCAGGTTCCGCGCATCACAAGGCCTAGTCCTCCGTCCAAGGATCAGTGGATCATATATGTGCCACCCAAACCACCATCAATGCCTTGCCCCATCATGTCTCCCACTATCAGAAGGGGAATTTTATGATTGGCTTACCCAAAGTAGATGCTGACGACGCGCCTATCTCTGAACTAGTGGAAGACTTGGGTACTGATTCTGTTGTAACCCCTGGGTCTGAGTTGGCCGATACAGAGTCACTTACAAATGAACCTGTTATGGCTCAGATGGAGGAAGTCATTTCTCCCACCCTCATGCTCCCAATCTTTGCTCCAGTGAAAGGCCCTGACCTTACACCCAATATGTCAGTTATTTCTTCAGTCACAAAATAGTTGTTAAATATTCTAATAAACAAGATTTAACTCATTTTCTATTGCCCATCAAGATTAGTGCTGGCTTGCACCATGTTTCTTTTAAGGCCCTGGTGGATACTGGAGCTGCAGGGAACTTCATGAGTGTCGAGTTAGCTCAACAATTTGAACTGGGAATGGATGTGGGTACCTTAGTGATGGTGGCCTCATCCGCTTCCCAGACCTCATATTTCATTTGCCGACCAGTACCTTTTTCAATCCACCAGTTTAGTTTCTGTGATTGATTTTTGACCATGCTGAACCTATTGTTTCTGGTGATTTTAGGTGTGGGGTGGTTGCGCTGACAACATGTGAAGATTCACTTGGAGTCTAGTATGCTTTCATTTGCTAATGATCATCTGGAGGGAGAATTTACCTTGATTGACACCCTTAAGAAGACACAAGGAACCATTTCTATCACTTTCCTAGTCACTTCTGCGGGCATTCTGGACAATTTTCCTGAGAGCTTAATGCGCTATCAAAGCATTTTTGATTCTGAAAAGGCGGATTGTTTGCCTTTTCACACTAGATTTGACTGTGGATTTCATACAACGGTGCAGTTGGTGAACATCAACTGCCCATTCTATCCCCATACAGCGGAGGAAGAAGTTGCACTCAATACCTGGTTGGACAATATGTTAAAAAAAGGGTGGTTGTTCAAGGAGACTTCGCCCGTCGCCTCCCCATAGTCTTCGCCAGAAAGGCAGATGGTTCCCTTTGTTCCTGCTTAGATTATGGCCATTTAAACAAAATAATGGTTTCTGATCCCTACCCCCTGCCTCTGGAGCAGACAATCATCCAGGCAATCGCCAAATCCCGTGTGTTCTCTAAGCTGGATCTGGTGAATGCCTTCAACCAGATTTGGGTCTAAAAGGGCAGGAATGGTTAACTGTGATCTGGACAAAATGTGGCATTTTCCAATTCTGTGTAATGCCCTTCAGGCTGAAAAATGCTCCCGCTACATTCCAACATATGATCAAAAATTTACTGGGTGACCTCCAGTTTACCTGTGCAGTTGTATACATCAAAGATATCCTAGTTCACTCTCCGACTCCCAAACAACACACTACTGACTTGGAAGCAGTGGTGGCCGCCTTGCATAAGGTAGGGTTGCTCGTCAAGCCTTCCAAGTGCAGTTTTATAAGGAGGAGGTTACCTTCCTCGGAAACATCATCCTCAAGGATGGTTATGAAATCCCTCCCAACAAGTTAGATGTGAACCGACAATGGCCAACCCCAACTATGCAGAAACAACTTTTGAGTTTCTTGGGAACCATCATTTTCCTGAAAATATTTTCCCCAGAACTTTCCCAGCTGGCCGCACCACTCCACCCCCTTACAGGGAAAAATGTACCATTTCGTTGGATGCCCAAATGCCAGCAGGCGTTTGAATTGATCAAAGAGGTGTTCATGTCTTCACCAATTTTGAAGCATGCCAATTCCACTAAGCCATATATTGATGCATGTGATGCCTCAACGGGCAGTGGGAGCAGTATTGCTTCAGGAGCATGATGGTTTGAGAACACCTGGTCACTTACTTTTACCGGAATTTCACAGCAATGGAGCAGCCTTGGGCCATATATGACAAAGAATTGGCTGCTATTGCGTGGGCATTAACTCATTGGCGGTATCTGTTGCAAGGTGCTCAACATGAATTGATGGTCCGCACAGATCATCAGGCTCTATTATATTTTCCTAAACCCCAAAAAATGGCACACCAGCAAGCCTGAACCTATCAGGACCTGTGCAGCTTTAACTTTAAATACAAATCTTGTAAAAGGGGCACTCAATGTGCTTCCCAATTTTCTAAGTCGCGGCCCCACCCACTGTTCCTTGGACCTGAAGGAATTGGATCTCGTTACCATGATTCCTGCCACCCAAATTCTGTCAATCGTTCCCCCCATCATCTCATCCGTCGCTTTGGCTCCAGACACCCCACTAGTGGCTCCGGTTTTAGCTAGTCAAATGGCTTGCCCTGAGGGCATGGAGTTGGTTGAGCAGTTGGCTCACCTGAGTCACAAACATTCCCTATAATCCTTGGTGGAGGGACTCATTTACTTTCAGTCCCACATCTGGGTTCCCCCTTCCTTCCAATAGGAGGTATTCCATGCACATCACGTTTCCCCCACAGTCAGACATCCCAGCAACAAGAAATGCGTCGATTTGATCAAGAGGACCTCCAATTGGGGTAGGTCTGATGAAAGAGGTTCCAGCCTGGGCCGCTGATTGTGTTACTTGTGCCAGGGCTAAGTCAGATCACTCCGGTAAATGGCCTCCTGCACCCCTTACAGCAGGTGGGGGGGCCATGGACATCAGTGTCCGTGGACTTTATCATTGAACTCCCTGTTTTATTGGGTTCACAGCGGTGATGGTGGTGGTGGATCACTTCACAAAATTTTATCTTTTTATACCTTGTATTTATGCGATTACATCAGAAGAAACTGCCCACCTTTTTATACACCATGTGTCTTTGATGTTTGGTCTTTCTCAGGAGATCATCAGTGACCGTGCTCCCAGTTCACCGCGCGGTTTTGGAGTGAACTTCTATTGATTCTGAAAATATCCCCCTGTCACTCCATGGTGTATCATCCCCAGTCCGACGGACAAACTGAGTGGGTTAATCAAGTTCTTGAAAAATACCTGCGCTGCTATGCTGCAGCCGCGCAGGATACTTGGGCAAATGCCCTTCCTTTCGCTAAATTTGCTTACAATAATGGGACCCACGTGTCCATGGGGTTTTCCCCTACAAAGCAACACAGGGTTACAACCCTTCATTTTTGGTCGGATTGTGCTTGCATCCTGCAGTTTAAGCTGCCATGGATCATGCTGCTCACATCAGGTTAATTCAAGCCTTAGTGCGGGAACACCTCATTAAAGCCAAAGAAGACTATAAGCAGATCGCGGATTGTAAGCGCCTTCCAGGTCACAATTTTTCGGTGGGTTCCTATGTCATGCTCAATACCCGTCACTTAAAAAACCAAGCCCCTTCCTGTAAATTTTCTAGTAAATGCTCAGGTCCCCATTTGGTGGAGGAGGTACTAAGGAATGGGGCGTTCCGCCTGAAGCTTCCTGCGCATTGGAAGCAACATCCTGTTTTCCACGTTTTGCAGTTTTCACCCTTCAAGGGTACACTTCCTATGGAACTGGAACTGATTGTCATTGATAATGGGGAAGAGGCCGAGGTAGAGGCTATTATGGCATCCCAGAAATCCCGACGTTTGGTACAATATCTTGTGGCTTGGAAAGGATATCCAGCCTATGAAAACAGTTGAGTCAAGGCGCGCAATTGCGCTAATTGCATGACTTTGGTTGAAGCTTTCCACACATCCCACCCCGATGCTCCCCCCCCCCCCAAAAAAATTGTGACGATTATGGCGATCAAGTTAACTAAGGTGAACAAGAATGTGGCTCTTGTGCAATTTCCCGGTGGTGGTGCCCTTCCTTTGGAAAAAGGAAAAGGTAATGTAAGTCCCGGGGAACATCCTCTGGTCATTGATCAGGCCATTTTCCCATTCCCAAGTAAGAAGACACCAAGGAGGATGGTGATACCCCTCTTTACTCAGGGCGATCTCGCTCACATAGTAGATGAGTACTGGGTAACAGCCCTTCCGCTTCAGATCCCACCCCCAGTACCCACACTTACCTCAGCAGAACTGTTATGGTGAATCAGCGAAATCTGCGCTGAGATTGTCAAATTGAAATCAATCAAATTAAATTTGAGTGGTAATCTGGCCAATGCTCGGATCTCAATTGTCTGGAAAGGCATGAAGACTGAGTTATCAGCCTGAATGCCTAACAGTTCCAATTTGATTAATGGGTCAATTGAGCAAATCATCTCCCTACCAAAGTTACTGGGGATCATCCTCAATGGGCAGGCTATAGCATCGGACGCTTTTGATGAGGGTTCAAAGTCCCCTGTTGACAATTTGGGTGTTGAAGCTGATGTGATGCCACTGACTGAACGAAAAGCCCAGTGAACAAGCGCGGGTGGGTTGGGCGTCCTGAACCCAAACCCAAACAAATAGACCCGCCCCTATGTGGGGTGGCCTTGGGGGATTACTGTCACTCATTGGGCCAAACGCTGACACGCCAGCTATTGGAAATGTAGCTGAGCCTCAGTTTGGACATTTTAAGTCAAACTGACAGCGACTCAGCCCACTGCCAAATTTTTTGATGCTGGTCTTAAGGAACAAACCCGCCCATTCCTGAATAATTCGCCAGTTAGGTTGAAATTGAGGGTCCCAATCCTAGCTTGTCACTACCTTAATTGATCACTATTTAATTAGTTGCATAGCACTGTAAAATTGTTGGTTAATTTTCTTCATTTCTTTTCAATAAAATTTTGCCAAAAAACTAAGCAATTTTTATTGTATTATCCCTTCTGACCGCATCCTTGATGGTGTTTCCCTGGTGGCCTGTCGGTCCATATACTGGATGGGCTCTATTTAGTACTTTTGGTCACCACAACCCCCTCCATCGTCAATTAGATTCAGCAAGTCTGATATTTTTGGCTCTACAACCCCATTATCACAAACTGTCGACAACAGTACATGGGAATCTTGTGGCCTTATGTTCATCAATTGCAAGAGAGAATCCGTCTCCTTGCCTCCCCAGTTGAAATGACCCCATATGCCAAAGGACTCATCAAAACCATCTCTGTGATCTCACCCCCTGCAGCAAGACCCCCTGGGTTGGGAGTGGGCTCATTGTGGTTCGTCATTGGGATCAAACTCACTGTTTTGTTGCACCAACAATCATCATTTACCAATGCCCAGCTTCATATCAAGTCATTTGGTTGGCAATGCCTCTGGCATTCTGGCTTGCTTTTTGGGTTCTTACGCATCCCAATTGGCAGGCCAGTCTAAACTTTTTCTGCCATTTCCATGACAACACTAATCTCCTTGAAGAGATTATCAAACTTACCTAGTCTTGAATCAAATTTGTTGCAATAAGTGATTGCAACAAGAGAGAAAAGTTTAACAATAATTTTCTTGCAATGTTGGACCAATCACTAATGTTAATTTCATCATATAAATTAATATACTTAGACATGGGAGAACGCAGTTTAGTTTTGCAGACATTGATACAAATTTTACTTTTCTAAATGTTTTGAATTAAAAAAATATGGGAACTAGAGGGGTCATACCTGCCCTTTACCATACAGAGACTAATAGCATTGTCAAGGGGTCAACTGAACAATATATCATGTATCCACAAGTTTAGTACCACTTCTCTATCCCAAGAGACCTTTTATGTCAGACCAACAAAATTCTTATATAGCATTGGTTATCGTAGTATATGGGGTTCTCACTATTTCACAGTTCTATAGTTGCATATACTACTTTACCTCCCTTATCTACTCAATCATTGAAGTATAAGGATATGATATGACAAAAATATACTTGACAGATTGTCAAATTGATATATAAGGTCTAAACAAAGAATATGGTTTGCCTTAGAAAAATCAATCAGAAAACCTAGAACGATATGAATAAAGGAACTCTGCACAAATTCAAGGAAGGTGACCAGGTATCCCGCTGTGGAACATGCACATTTGGAAGATCTCATAAACTGGCTACGCTTTATTAAGAGCTGTATATAATCTTAGAGCGCTGATACTTTGATGTATATACCATCAAACGCTTTCCTATAAGAGATTATCAATAAGTTCCATGAAAAGTTCCTAAGATCCTACTATGGCAGTCAACCTACTCAAGAAGGTCTTTTGAAGAATGAGTCAAGTAAAGGGGAGACATGTTGTCAAGATTGTTGATTCAACTTAGGATAACTATCCTTGCTCCTTTTGTTAATCTAGGTGTTATTAAAATGTATGCAAGCATCTGAGTTGTTAACTTATACCAATATTTGTCCCATTTTTTGAGCCTCCCAATCATTCAAGAATTGTCACATGGCGGTTCTCATCGTTTAATTAAAAGTTTGCCTAAACAATGGTATGGTTATGTCTATTGCAATATTTTTACCCATTGTGCCTCCTATTGATTGTTCCCCAAGTTCAGGACATTTCTATTCTATGGCTAGAAGATTAATTATAAACTCATGACCTTAATAAAAATCACATTTTTGCCAAATTCATTTATTACCCAGAAGTCTTTCCTGGAGTAGAGTTTTACTATACCAGTAATTGGAGGTATATATCTTCGTGTAACTTTCCTTTACTATATTCTGCAATACTGCCATTGTCAGGAGACAAAGGCTGTGCAATTAGTGAAGACCAAAGAAGTTCCAGGGAGGAATATTAATCTGTGTGGTAGTGTGCATTTGCCAAGTACTACAGACTACTTTCTTTTACTATTAAAAAAATGTCCAACTTGAAGCAGCTTTGTACTTTGTACTCCAATCATTCCTGTCTCAGCTATAGTATGACAAAAGATTTGTTATATTATATTAAAAGGCTTATACTATTAGCTTTTCACTCAGGGATACCAAATAAAAATTTTTATACTTATTTTTTGTACTTATCTACCTTTGCTGCTCATTAGAATCTACCGTGGTGACATTTATATTGAGCTAGTGTTACTAAGTTTGTATATGGTAGAATTCTTCAGAATCTCTTGATTTTCCATGAATCCATGCTTACTAGTAAACGGTAGTAAATCATAATTAATTACATAGTATAAATTAGAAAGCACTATTTTCAGAAAGTTATGGAAGATTTTAGTAATCTTTTTCTACCATTAACCGCCTTCTTTATCTCTTGTTATAGCGTAAGATGGTAGCATATTTAACGTCCACCAGAAACTCATATAGTTTACTTAGGTGATAATGTAAGGCAGAATACAAATTTGTTTTATTATTATGCATTATAAAAATTGTAATATATCTTTGAGGCTGTCAGACATAAAAATATACCTTGACACTTTTTTAACCAATAAACTACCAAATTATAATAAAAATTAAGCATGCTGATATTAAAATTTGGGGTTGTACATTAATTACAAGATTTTAAATTTATATACATTAAGATTCACCATATATAGCTATATTCAAAAGATACCTCATGGGTAGAACGAGCCATAAGAGTTGTTTTTTAACTAATACTACTAAGCAGCCTAAGTGCAATATGTATTCAGTTTATATAAAATAAGTATATAACCTATATATAGAAATTCTCATTATTTATTGGTTTACTGGGACATGATGCTTTACATTATAAGTCTCTGATAACAAGACATTATCTATGTGTGACGATCTTTGTACAAATGATTCCTAATTCCAAGTATTATTTGTAAACTTTAGAAATCTTCAATAAATTCAGTAAATCTAAGTTTGTGTTCATAGTAGGATCTATATTGATTTACGTAATTTGTATTTCATATTCTGTGTCACAACAATGTTCTTACAAGGTATGTTGAGGGGATGTATATGATCTTACTAAGCTTTAATGTTTTGATCAACCAGTGTTAATTGGGCGATATCAGTAATAGACTTTTTTACCATTTATTAATAAACACCCTTTAGGAGTCAGCCTAAGATAAAAAGTTAGCTTATTACACGTCTTCCTTGTTAAAACTATAAAAGATTATTAAATCACATAGATGATTGAAAGGAAGCGAATAACATTGGTAATATAAAGGACTCATTACAAGAACTAGTTGTTGAGATGAAATTCATAGCCATAGCAAGTAATTGCTATGTTTCAGTTAAGACAATCATGTTAATTTGGTCATTTAAGAGGTTTTTACATTTAGTAGATACTGTACAATAAACTCAAAAAAATTTATACCTGTATTTAAAAAAACAATTTTACTTTATAGCTTAGTTAGAGCCAATAAAGAACTATGGATTTAGTATTATATCTCATTAGATGTTAGATAAAAATCCCTAATTTAGACACTAAAATTTTATTGCTCTCTCTGCAGCACTGTTAATGGCAGAATTGCAAAGGGAAGTAAGATTGAGTGGCACCATAGAATAATTAGTTTCTGAAAAGACTTAGAAATTAGAAAAACCCACTAATAAGATAAGAATACATCTGGCTTTTATGCCAGGAAAGAAAATTTAAACAGAATTATTACAGTTGCCTTTTACATGATGGCACATGGAAATAGTCATAACATGATGTTTTTATCTTTGACTATATTGACTTATCAATGTACATGTAAGCCAGTAGGTAAGAGATATAACATCAATACTCTGCTGATAAGAAGGACAGGGTGGTGATTTCTGATGTTTATATTAGGTTTAGCGAGATTCATACAACTCAGACAAGATTCCAAAAGCCTTAGATAGACTCTAACATATTTTATCAGTAGTAGTGGTCATGTAAGCTTTGGTAGATCTTTTTTCTACGCCATGACCCACCACAGAATGTCACTCAAGATCAGATTGTCTAAGAAGAGGGTCAAATTTATGGTAACCAAGTTACCAATTTATATAATGAACCTTCAATTAAATGGTAACTTTTCTCTTTTAATTAAGTGCTGCTTAATCCACCAGAAAATCTAAAAATACATAAAGCAAGTGTTGGAATTTCAGTTGACCACATTATTTAACCCATTGACCAATTATTTAACTTGACAATTATTGGTTACAATCAGATAGCTTGGCAAGGGTTGCTGACTAAAGTGCTAGTCTATTTTTGTTGGGAATCATTCCACCAATATTAAGCAAGAATTTGATGAGGGAACAACACATGATAGCTAAATTATTATGAAAGTTGTTCAGAGTAAACAGATGAAGAGTCATCAGAAACTACCTAAGCGTTCTAACACTTGTAAAAAATGTAGAATCATCATCAGGCAACATAACCTGAATCAATTGGTTTCAAGTTCCTGACAAAATATATTGGCCACCAAACACTGAGGATTATGGCCTAAGAAAATCAAGGTGAAGATATTCGCCAAGGTTTGGTGCAAAAAACTCAAGGATCAATCCAAGTTAGGGAAAAAGTAATAGATCCCAGTAGACAGCTGAAAAGCTGTGAACTGACTATACTATAAATACCCCAAACAAAACCCTAATAAAATTAGTTACAAACTTGACAATAACTTAGTCGTTTCTACATAAGTTATATAGCTTACTTTTGGGATAAGAGTGCAAGGATTGGGTATAATTAGGTGGTTGTTATCAAATCTCCGCTTAGCTCTGCTTGAAGAGAATAGGGAATTGTTCCCTACCAGATCAAACATATTTTAAGAGGAAGAAGGACTTGGTTAGCGTTGGACCCTTTACTCAACGTGGCGTTTGGGCAATCAACTTCAATAATAGTCTTCATCCTATTATTGACATAGTTTATCTATTTAAGACATTTAATGCAAGTGTTCAAGAATCTGTGCAGTTAAAAGCAGGGAGAAGAAGCGAGCTATCATCTAAGAGGCCCAAATTTTAACAATTGGTGCTCACTACATTTGGGTAGATTAGTTGTCAAAAGCAAATTTATATGCAATGTCTTACAAGAGTGAGCTCAGAAGCTCTGGACAGAATTTCAGATTTTCAATCAAAATTTCTTAGCATGAAATCAAAAGATGATGTCGATACCTATGAGGAGCATGTAATCAAAGCAGAAGAAATGATAAAATAAGTGGGAAATGTGAATAACAACCTGTGTGGGAAAATTGCCACTTTAGGCTGAAAGAGGGAGAACTTAATAGAGAAAAGATATCAAAAAAATAAATGTGAAGCCAACCAAGAATGCATCTGGCAGATTCACAAAGATATGACAAAAATGACGAAATGCATTGAGGAATTGGAAAATTACAGATGTGATTGTGCACAACTTGAGGCAAATGAAGCTGACAAAAACACATGTAAAACCTTATTAGGAAGACACCAGTCAATTCTCGGCATATAGGATTGTTTCCGCCAAGTCAGTTTGCATGGGTATTAGCCACTGCAAAACCAAATTTGATGATATGAAGATTGCCAACCTTCTAATAAAACTTGATAAATTATATATGGAGCTACGCCCCTTATTTACGACTTTTATTTTAATAAAAATTACAGACTTATCTGCAACCACTTAATCACCCAGGAAAGACCTTTTTTCTTCAATCCTCCATTTGACTCTTTATATCTTGGTTCCCCAAGCTGGATGCATCCTCAGCTTAGTAGTCTTTATTTGTCTTCCCCTTTATAGAAACTCTCATTCATATCAAATTTCAGCATCATTCCCCTCAATTCGCTGAATGGTCGTCATTTTTGATTGGTTATAATTTGTATATCCTTTTTTCATAAATCTTGAGACTCGTCTCATTTCCCCCTAAGATCCACCAGTATGGGTAGTGTATTGTCCAGTCATCTCAACTTCCCGACATTACCCCACCCCCCTTTGAATGGATGATATGCTCTTATTGTTTATATGCTCAAAGGAACTTTGCGTGAACTCAGTTGATAATCTGTCCCCTCGCAGGCTCCAGATAGTGTAGAAATCAAGCCAGTCTTCTCAACTATCTCAAATGGGCTGGCCCAAATGTTGAAGAGCTTGTTTTTCCTCCCAAATCTGTGCTGGTCGTGGAATAAAACATGATCCCCCACATTGAACAGTGATAGTTTGCTCCATCTCTTCTGATCACTTACCTGACTAGGAATCTTCTTAGCCAAACTGGTGGAGTAGGCTTCCATTTACAGCTTGATCAATGTATCCATAAGAGTCTCCAAATATCGCTGGGGATCCACACCACCAGTAACCTCTACACACAAAATAAAGCAAGGCGGGCAGAGCAGGATGTTGACCATACAGCAGTTGAAAGGGCTCTTACTAGTGGATGAATGATAGCTGATATTATATGCAAATACAGCAGTAGGTAATAGGGCACTCCATTCCAAGGGCTGATCCTTTACCAATTTGCAAGTATGTTCACTAGGGTTCCATTGACCCGCTCCACCATCCCATTTGATTCCAGATGATAGGGGGTGGTCAAACCCCACGGATGGCCATCAACTCATTTAACTTTTTCAGGATATGCAAAGTGAAGTTGGTTCCATTATATATCAGAATGAACTGTGGGCAGCCGTGTCACTGTATAACACACTCCATAATAAACTTGGCAGTGGTGACCGCGCCCAAGTCACTAATTGCCCCGGCCTCACCCATCGGGTCAAATGATCAATGGAAATAATTATATACTTGGATTGATTGGTGCAAGCTGGCAGAGGTCCCACTACATCAATGGAAACGGTGTGCCAGGCGAACTGGTGTTTAACTAGCTGGTATGTGGTTTTCTTGTGGAAAGGCTTTTCCACTTGACACTGATGGCAAAAACTAACTGTTTCCAATATGTTGTAAGCATGCTTTCCCAGTAGTATTGGGGTCACAAAAACTCCAGCGTTTTCCACAATCCTCCATGTCCTACAGCCTGTTGAGCATCAATAATAAATGAGGTTCTAGCCAAAGTTTAGGGAAACTCAGCGTCGAGTCTCTGATCCACTTATATAGTTCTTCCCCACATAAAAAAGTATCCTCCCTAGTCCATCAAATACCTTGATCACCTGCGGCGGCTCAACCTGTATTTGTTTTCCACCATCTTCTTGTACTTTAGGCTGGCTAGATCCACTGTGATAGTGACCGTTGGCAGCCAAGAAAGACAATCTGTGTTTTGATGTTTTGCTCCCAGGTGGTGTATAAACTTGAAATCATATGCATGGAGCTTCAGAGCCCAACGTGTGAGCCATCCTTCCAGTTCACGCAGATTCTGTAGCAAGTGCAAGGAAGCGTGATCCGTCACTACTTAGAATCTTACCCAATGCAAATATACCCAAAACTGTTTGTAAGCAAGATTACCGCTAAACACTCCCACTTGGTCATGGTGTAGTTTTGTTTGTGACAGTTGAAGCTTTGACTACAGAATGCAACAGGATGTTCCACACTGTCATCGTTTTTCTGGAAAAACACTGCCCCTATAGCGGCGAGGGATACGTCCATTTGCACTATGAATGGTTTGTTTAAGTTGGAATTGCAAAATGGGTGCACTTGCTAACATGGTTTGCAACACATCGAAAGAGTTTTGGCATCATTCCATCCAATCAAAGGAAGCATATTTCTTTAGCAACTTGAAAAGAGTGGCCTCAATGCAACTGAAATTGGGAATAGACCATCTGTAATAACCGACCATCCCCAGAAACACCTGATTGTCACGCTTATTACCTGGTTGAGTCATCTTGCTTATCGCTTCTACTTTAGCTGGCTGAAGTTTAAGCCTGTTTGAATTTATGCGAACCTGAGGTATTCTAATTGTTCTTTTTATAAATATCACTTCCAAGGCTTAATTTTGATATTAGCAGCAGCCAGGCGCTGAAACACTTGTTCCAAGTGGGCAAGATGCTCTGTGAATATCCCCAAGAACACATTGATTTCATCAAGGTAAACTAGGACGCAGGGAAGCTTTAAATCACCTAAAGTGTGTATCCATGGCCCGCTGAAATGTAGCTGGGGCGTTACACATCCCTTGTGGCATGTGATTCAGCTGGAACATTTCTCTCAAAGTGATAATCACACATTTCACACATTCCACTGATGGCAATTCAATCTGCCATTACCCCAAGATCAGATCCATGGCAGAAAAATAATTTGCCCCACTTAATCAGTCTAACGCGTCATTAATCCGCGGAAGAGAGTAGGAATCCTTCTTCATTACGTTATTGAGTTTATGATAGTCAATTACCACTCGATTTGAGCCATCCTTTTTCTTTACAATGAGCATAGGTGAAGCCCATGGACTGTTTGATGGCTCTAGCATTCCTTGCATGATAAGTTTATCTACCTCGTCAGAGACAACCTCTTCCACCGCTTCTGAATGTCTAATAGGTCGCAATCAAATGGGAGGGTGATCCCACTATCAATCCAATGTACCACCCCTTGAGCGCACCCCAAATCATGATTGTCATGTGTAAAAATATCCTGATACTTTTCAATTAATGCCACAGCCTTATCTTGCTCTTCCACCAATAATCCCATAAGTGCTTCCTGCGGAACCATGGTGAATACACCGAAATGTGAGCTTGTAGGTAGTCTGAGATCCTCTCATGAGCTGAAATCATGAATACGGCAAACTTCCTCTATAGAAACTAAGTTAAGTAAGCCACCACTTGGTGCCGCCAGATTGTTATTGTCTTATTCTGTAAGTTCTCTAGATGCACTTTCACCTCCACATTCCCAGGTAGCAGTAACCCTGGAGCCACATGTGCTTGCTGCAAGTGCTGGTAAGGCGCCATAATTTCCCTATATAGCCCTTGATGGACATTGATTTCAAGGCAAGTCCTTATTATGCACTGGTGTCCAGACGGTAGGCTCAAATTTGCTAGCTGCCCAAAGCGGGATCCCTTTGTACTCATAATCCTAGTTGGGTAGGGTCCTGGTCCGCTGCCTCAGTCATCAATAACAAACAGAAATTACTTTGTTACTGTATGCTGGATTGATTTGACTAGAGCGGACTGGATCCATTGAGATTCCAAAAGAAAAAATATATGGGATCTCTTGTTTAAAATAGTAAGAGTTTCCTCCGCCATATTTATCACAACACCAAATTTCCTCATAAAAGCTGCACCGATTAGAATGTTATAGTTGTTATTTGGCAAAACCACCGCTGGAGCAGAAGCCTGAACTGACCCAAATCATAAAGGCAATGCGCTATATGCTCCTTCAGACACAGTGCTATGCGTTCCCGCGGTCAAGTGTACTACTCAATGGTCCACATCCGGTTTCAACAAAAGTTTAGCCACCAACTGGGTGGAGAATATGTTCACAGGGGCTCCTGTGTCTATGATAACACGGATTTTTGTGTTTTGATTGAAATGTCACAGTAAGTACATTCTGAGTAAGAAGAACAAACAATGGTTATTACATGTATGTCCAAGGACTTTGTGTTACTCAAAAAGGAGTAAATGCCCTTGCTGACCTGAGGATACTTGCTAGCAATTTTCTCCACCAGAATGGCTACATTAACCTCTACTAAAGAGGTGACGGTTGTTGAGGGATCCACGTTGCTATGCCAGTATGTTCCAGGATCTGCCATGCATATGGCTTCTACACATCCTGGCAGAACTTTGGGCTCTGGGGTGAACTTTTACTCTTTGGAAGTATAAACAGGGGTATCTGATGAAAGCTGCTGGTATAACAAATCATCTGATTGAGGTTTGAATTCTACCTGAAAAGGCATTTGGGAATTGCTAGGGACAAGTGAATTGGACTTAGCGGAGGTAGAGCATCCCATATCTACTCCGCTTGAGCTTTTCCCTTGCTCAATTTTCTCAGTTGGCATTGCATACACTTGTGGTTTGCTAGGGCAATTATCCAAATAATGCCCTCTTTGTCCGCACTGGAAGCAAGTGTTTATAAAAGGTTAAGATATATAGCTTGTGGTGGAAGGACCAGTTCAGAAGTTTCTGGTATGGTTCCAAGGTCGTGGCGAACTGGCGAAGCATACATGGGCTGGAAGGTGTCCACTGACTCATATGAGGGATGAATGCGTTCCAGCGGCTGATAACCCAGTAGCTGTGGCCCGTATCCTGAAGAGTTTGGAGCAGAGACAGCAAAGGTTTTTCAGGCTACGTTGGGGGCTGATCACTGTGGAGAGTCAACATAAGGTGTTCCTGATTCTGATAAGTCCAGCATCTCCGTCCAACCCGTGAGACATAGTGTTTTATTGTTTCCAATGTTGTTTGACAGCTGCCATCATTGCTATGCTGACATCCTCGGCAGATAAGATGTTAGCTCCAAGTAGTACACGTGCTTCCGCTGAAAAACGCTCAGCAAATTCTAACAAGGTCTCATTTTGGTGAAACTATAGTCATAGAGTCGGCTTTCCGCTGGGCCATCTTGGTAGCGCCCCCAAACAGCTGGAGAACAATCACTTTAACTCTTTCATATGATACCAAGCTATTTGAAGGTATCAGGTAACTTGATCAGCGCTTTCCAAATCTAGAGCGGACAGCAACAGTTTCACTTTTTATCGATCAGTAGCCCCTTCCACAGCAAGTTAAAAACGCTAAAATAAACGTGTAGATTCCCATCACAACTGAAAGGAGGTAATTTTTTGATTTAAACAACTTCGCCTTGCTCCAGGTTCCTACCACAAGGAGCAGGTAAACTGGTGTCAGAGTGACTACGGGAACCACCCCTTTGTGCTTTATTATACAGCTGTCAAGATGGACTCAAACCCATCAAAAAGAACTCAGAAGAAGTGGTGTCACGTGGGGGGTCCATCATAACAGCCAAGGGAAATTCATTTTCTGATCTATAGCATTCAGCCCCGAATTGCCACTAACTGCCCCACATCCCCCGGCTCCAGCGTGCCCCACAAAATGTTCATTAATCAACTGCTCCGCTTTAACTAAATAGCATCTGCACCAACCATCCTGGAATACCTGTTGCATAATTTCATACTGATGTTACAACTCCCAGTGGAATTCCCTTGCAACGTTCAGTTTCTGCTCCATGGCTTATAATCGTGTAAGGACATATTTAATATGTTTTGCAGGTGGGTGTGTTGCCAGCTAGCGTTATCCACTTGTTGATTGGCGTCATTTTTTTGGTTAAGGAGGGAGGCTTGTTCCCATACCAATTCCTCGTTGGCCCATCAAAGGGTATCAAGGCGTCCTTGCATGTCCACATACTCTCTTGTCTCACTGATTGGAAGAGGGAAGGTTCGTTGTTAGGTGCATCTCATGCTTCTTCAGCATACCACGCACTGAATCTGATCAAATTATGTTGGAATAAATGAGGGCTCAACATCATATCCTATCGTTGAAAGACTAAAGTTGACCAGTGGCCCCCTGTAGTGAGCACCACTGTCAATTCTTGGCGTATAGGCTTGTTTCCACCAAGTTGGTTTGCATGGGTATTAGCCACTGCGCAACCATATTGGATGATAATAAGATCGCTGACCTTCTAATGAAACTTTATAAATTAAATATAAAGCTATCGCCCTTATTTTATCTTTTATTCAAATATAAATCACAGACTTATCTGCAACCACTTAATCACCCAGGAAATACCTTTTTTCTTCAATCCTCCATGTGACTCTTTATATCGTGGTTCCCCAAGCTGGAAGCATCCTCAGCTTGGTAGTCTTCTATTCATCTTTCCTTTTCTAGAAGCTCTCATTCATATCGAATCTCAGCATAATTCCCCTCAATTTTCTGAATGGTTGTCATTTTGATTAATTATAATTTGTATACCTTTTTCCATAGTTCTCAATACTCGTCTTGATTCCCCCTCTGATCCACTGGTATGGGTAGCATATCATCCTGTCATATCAACCTCTCAACAACACCTCTACACTGAAATATGCCAACTCGTTTGCTAGTGTTAGAAATGACTCCTGAAGCCACTCCTATGTCTACTCTAGTCATTGGACAAGAATATTTTATGAGTGGAGAGACTGAGAAAGTAGAATTATGCTTTTTCCTTCTTTTTACTAGGATAATGCCCTGGCATTTTTCTGGCTCTTTGAGATGACCATGTTTGGTTATATGGACCATCATAAAGCGGTGACTGTAATGAACTGTCTTAGCACTGATTGCCAGAATATGGTGCTACCTCACCTAAATGGTGACAACTGGTTATACACTGTAGCAAAAGCAGCAATTTATTTTGGCCTTTGGAAGTCCTATTGGATGGCGAATTGCAAACATGAATTCAAAAGTATAAAAATTTTACAAGGACAAGACCCTGGCTAGTTTCACCAAATTGGTTTTTATCAAAAATACAAGATCTTGGCAGGGGCAATAGTGCTGACTGTATTTTGATGTATGCATAGCCATGCAGACAGAACATTTTCCCAACTGTGAACTGCATTGGATTATAGTGGCAGCACTAGTAACTCAGACAATGACCTCGCAGATGGAGAACCATCTGAAAATGCTTGGAGCCATGTTTGAAGCTCCCAATTGCACTTTTGAAGTGAAACAAATTATCAGAATATTGTCAAATTCGCCAAACCTTATAAACAGCTTGAGAATCAGATTATGATGGTAAAAAACCAAAAACTCAAAATTGGGTGGAAAAATTGTCAATTTGCTGTTTCCAATGCAGGAAAGTTGGCCATGTAATTGCCCAGTGTCTGGACAAAAAGCTGAAGGATCAAATCAATCTCTTTCTGACCAAAAAACTTGTTTAGAGTCAGGAAAAGGACCAGCAGTCTAGACCAGGGACGTTCTAGTACTGCAGATAAACCTGTCCCGCCTTATATAATGAACGATGATATTGATACCTCTGATCAATTCTTGTATGATGACGCGTCTGACCCGCTCCATCAGGTGGTCAACATGGATGTTAACACAATAACTCGAGCCAAAGCTAAGGGGATTGACCCTGTGACTGTTAAGGAGGTTGCTTGACCCTACGCACAACTGTTAGTGGAAAAAATCAGATCTGCTGAGATCTCTGAAGACATCCTAAAAAGAAGTTGTATAAGGCAAACGTTCCCTTACCTATAGGCGCAATCAAGGAGTCACTCACTGATTTATCTACTCAATTAATTTAGTATCTTGATTCAGCAAATACTGCTACTATCCATTCAGTAAATATTTTATTGCAGTACTTGGAGTTTACGTATGTCAATATTATAGTTAATTGGATAAGAGTTGAGCAATAATTGATAGTGGAGCGCCTATCAACATAGTTTTCACCAAATTAGTAAAACGCATGAAGATCTCTTCAGTTTTGGAGCATCAATAAGAGTATGGAATGGCCGGAAAAGACATTACCATCTCATGTGGAGCCTATAGTGCACTACCACTTTGTTTTGGATGGCTGGTGGTGTCATATCCCGCTATATTGCTTGCCAATCCAAATTATACTTATTGGGATGGAGTTCCTGAGGAAGTATGGGGTGAAATGTGACTTTGAGGAAGAAATCCTGACTATATTGGGACAGAAGTTGCCTAACGTTACCTGCAGAAGGGAAAAACCCCGCTGACAAAGAGGAATACTTTTTTCAACCTGATTTATATCAATGGTATTATACCCATTTGCTATAAATTAGTTGGACAAAAACGGAAAGCAATGTAAGTAAAATTTTTGGAGAATCGTGAAATACCTTTGATGAAAAATGCAATGAACACTATTCTTCTGGGAGCTTAAATCATAGCTAACACCGGGTTGATAATTGAACTCCCAGAACACCTATATGGGGAAATTGTCAATCCATGGAGAAAATTATGGATTGAACTGTAATGGCTCCAGGGATCTTAATGCTAGGTCATGGAGAAATACAAGTACTCTTATCCAATCTGGGAGAGAAGCCAATTAAAATTAAAAAGAATCAGATTATTGCATTTCTACATCTGCTTCTGATGACGGAACTTAGTCCTTTCATAAATTTGGATTATTTTATGAAATGGTATTGCCAGCTGAAATGCCAAAAGTGTCAATGTATTAGTGGATTATGAGCAGATAGCCAAATTAACTGAGAATCAGCAAATATGATGTGCTCCTTTATTTGAAAATATAGGGACATATTTGCTCAGAATGATCATGACTTGGGATGTGCAAAAAACGTACTTCATAAAAGTTGCTATTGGGGAATACCCATCGATATAGACGAGACCTAACTGAAGGTCTAGAATTGTGAAATCTGAGGTCAACAATGAAAGCAGAAAACTAGTGGAACATGGGTTACTTGTTCTGTCATCAAGCCTATGGATGATTCTGATCCTACTGGTTAAAAAAAGGACAGATCCAATCAAGCTGTGATCAATTTTCTCCAAATAAACAAGAGTACTAAGAAAGAATCCTACCCACTAACCTAAAATTAATGATGCGCTAATTGCCTGGGGAGACAATATACTTCTTAGCAATGGACCTGATTTCAGGCTATTGGAAAAAGATTTCTAGAAGGTCAGGAAAAATGTGTGATAATTACCGCACAAGGATAATATCAGCCAACCAGAATGCCCCAAGGCTTATGTAATGTTCCAGAAACTTTTCAGCTGGCTATGGATTTGATACTCAGCGACTTAAATTTATCCTTTGTGCTAATATGTTTAGATAATATCAATTATTGCAAGACCTTTAAAGATCACTTGGAGCATCTTCATGAAGTCTTTAAGCAGTTGGCAACGGCGAATATATAAAAACTAAGCCAAAAAAATGCCAATTTACCAAAAAGGAACTTAGTTATTTAAAGTTTTTCATAAAATCTAATTGATTACAACTGCAACCCATGAAGATAGAAACTAATAAATGGATATTCCTCCTGAAAAGTGTTCAGAATATTCAAGTCTTTTGGGGATGGTAGAAACTATCACTGATTCATCAAAGATTTTTCTGGAATCACCAAACCTTAATTCCATCTAATTAAGGATCCAATAAAGGAATTTGTGTAATACAAAAAGGCACAGAAGTCATTTGATAAGCTCCAAAGCTATCTCATGAGCAGCTCAGTGTTGAAATACCCAAATTTATTTAGAAATTCATAATCCAAGCAGATGCCCCATAAATGACAATTGGAGCCATTCTAAATCAAGTGGATGACAATGGAGAAGAACATCCATTAGCATACATGATAATAACCCTGTTGCTAACTGAAAGAAACTATACCGTAACAGAGCAAGAGTTCCTGGCGATAATCCATGCCTAATTAAAAAATTTCAAGTCTAAATACATGGGAAGCACTTTAAAGTCTTAGATTACCACTAGACACTACGCTGGCTTCATAATTTGAGGGAACCAGATGACCAATTGGCACGCTGGGCTTTAAAAGTACAAACATATGACTTTAAAATCATTCAGAGGGCAGGAGCGGCACATCAGTATTCCGATGGACTATTTCAATTGTTTGATGTTCATATTACATATCATTAGGCTGATGCGCTATTTTAGAGGATAATCAAAGGAGATATTGGGGATGAACCCCAAGAAATTTGGAGTGCGCTATGAAAAGCAATGGAGAATACTGAACTTAAGAATGATCAATTATATAAAATAATTGAAGGAAATTGATTTTAATTAATAAAGCAATTGGAATGCGTGGAAATAATTCAAGCCGCTCATAAGGTCTTCAGCCATAATGGTCTAAAGAAGACAGTAGATCTTGTCCCCAGTACTATTACTGGGAATTGATCAACTATAATGTCGCAGATTATCTAGCCTGTTGTGTGGAGTGTCAACTTCATAAATTGCACAAAAATGTCATGGGGTCATGGCTAGTATGCCCTTGTTTTGCGTGGCACATGGTGTCCATAAAAGTTCTGGGACTGTTGAGTGATAGCACTTGAGGTGTGAAGTACATAATTGCCAGGATAGGCCATCTAACCCGATGGTTCAAAATAAAAGCCCTAATTATAGTGGTTGCAATGAGTATAGCGAAGTTTATACTTGACCAAGTGATCTATCAGCATGAGTGCCCTCAGGTTATCCTCAGTGACAATGGGATCAATTTTACGTCTTACATGATTCCCAGGATAGAAAAACTAATGGGAATATGAAGATTTGTATCAGTTCCCTACTGTCCAGAAACAAATGGGTTGGTGGAAAGAAATAAATGAAACTCTAGCATCAAAATTACAAAAATTCATTGTAGGGAAAACTTCTGCTTGGGGATTAAATATGTGTTTGGTCACATATGCTTATAATATCAGCTACCATTCAGAAACAATAAAAATGCCACTTGAACTTTTATATGGATGAAAGGCCGCATTACCACCAACTTTGTATTCTGCTGTGAAGCCATCTTTGGGGATAAGCGCCAAACAATAACTATCCCAGCTGGCCAATATCCTGATTGTATTACAATCATGGGCATTTAAAACAACAATGAAAAGGAGAATTATTACAAAGAAAATGGATGACCAGTATTGGTCTGTGTTGAAAAAATACCATGTGGGAAATAGGGTAGCCTATTGCAATACCCACTGTTTGGGAGGTAAAAAAATTGGACTTCCTATGGATTACATTGTTTAAAATTATTGCTACATCAGTGAATGATGCTTATACAAATAAGGATATAAAAGATGATTGCACAGTTAATAGTCCACGCAAAGTACTTAAAGTATTGTACTTAAGAAAAATGTATATTAATAATAGAATACATGAAAAAAAGATTAAAATAAACCTAAGAAAATAAAAAAATTAAACCTATATGAAAAAAATCAATTTTTATTCATTGCAGGGTGATCCATCTGGCAATATTCCCACCTAACA
Source organism: Massospora cicadina (assembly GCA_022478985.1). Lineage (NCBI taxonomy): Eukaryota > Fungi > Entomophthoromycota > Entomophthoromycetes > Entomophthorales > Entomophthoraceae > Massospora > Massospora cicadina. The sequence continues at coordinate 56,921 of JAKSZP010009749.1, forward strand.
AGTAAGGAGAAAGAAAAAGACCATGATGGACATGAGTCCTGAGCTTTGGCAGGATCATGATGGGATGAAACTAGATTTGCAAGAATAGTCCTTATTAATAAGTTGTTAAGAGGACCATCTTGGGTTGAAATTGGGTCCAATATGAGTAGTCCTGAGGCAATAGTGCAGGACTCAGCAAGGCCAGCTGAGAATATTTTGAGAATAATGAGGAATCGTTGATACCTGTCCTGGGGTTAGTACAGGTTGACTGAGGAAGTCAATGAAACACATCTTGGGGTTGGTACAGGTTTAATGGCAATATACCATTTGGAACCATCCTGGGGCTTGTACAGGTGGAACAGTTCATCTCTTGGCAAGGAGTCCAATAGGGGACTGGTGTGGAATGATGTCATGGGAACTGCGCTAAAGAAAAGGCAGCAGCGGGTAGTAATCAAGGACAAGAAGTTGTAAAGTTGAGCTGAGTATATTGGCGTTGATTGCTGACAGAGCCAAACTTCACTGAGGTAATAGATTTGACATTCAACCATGATCACAGGCTGAGGCGGTTTCCATCTCTGAGGGTTCTATCTTCCGCTGAATAATCTGGTAAAGTGGGGGAAATTATTGGAATTTCAGTTGGCCACATTATCCAACCAATTGACTGATTAATCAATTTGACGATTAGTGTTTACAATCAGATATCTTGAAAATGGTTGCCAAATTAAGTGTTAGTCATAATTAAGAGACAAGATCCAATAATTAACTTGATTATTATTTCGTCAGGGATCATCCTCGATGGTATTGAGAAAGAATTTAATGAGCGAATATCACCTGACAGTCAAATTATTATGGGAAATTGTTCAGAGTGAATGGATGAGGAGTTGCCTGAAACTCCCTAGGCGTACTAACGCTTGTTGTAAATGATAGAATTGTTATCAGGCAACATGAAATGTCAGATATTTGAATATCAAAATGAAGGGAAATTAATGGGCTACTCATTTCACTCAGTTGAATTGACATCTAGACCTAAGAAGGGGGTTATATCCATTACCTCAATAAATACCTAGAGAAATTGATAATCAGCACAGCTCCAACAACTCTAGTTAAACTCTGACAAATCAATTTGTGCCTAAAATACCTGAGATTAATTCCTGACTCATCAATCTGTGGATCAACTGAAGGTCAGGCGACAACTACTTGTAGTGGCACTCAAGGCCATAAATCAAGAAAAACCTGAAAAAGGTAGGATTCAATAAGCTGCAAAATGATCAAACTAATTGGCATACAGTCTCACCTGACTTGGGTATCCAACTCACCATTTTTGCTTCATTAAAATTATGGCACAAAGGCATTATACCATCCATAATGTATCATTTGACCAAGAGCCTCCCTTCTGGATTTCCACACCTATTATCTTTATTAATCCTTTTCCTTTTGGGGTTTATATTGTTAATTGTAGCATATAAAAACCCCTTAATTTATACTTTAATAAAATTACGTGTTAGTCTTATATATCACTTTGGTACTTGATTTCAACAATTCTATTTTGACGTGCTTACCATAGGATGGTACTTTAGCTAACAGGAAAAAATCGGTGACTTGGCACCATTTTAAATATAAAATACTTGTCATGCGACTTAGTCAACCTCAAGTATTGACTGTCAGGCTTCTTGAACATAGCACCATTGAGCTTAAAGATTGAAGTCCTATGGGCTGGTGATACTACAGGAAATCAGCAGCGCTTAAAGATACCTGCAACTGGGTTATCTTCCATGGTGTGATAAACTAGTTGCAGGTATCTTTAAGCGCTGCTGAAAGCACAATGGAAATAAAGAAGAAGATGATGAAATGGGAAGTCCACCCCTCGTCACATTTTAGGAAAGTTCAAGAAAATCATATGGCGATTCCAGAATCTCGTCGTCTTACTTGAATATCTAATGAAGAAGATAAAGCTTTACTTCATGGATTATTAACCCAGGTTAAAGAGGCAACTGCAATAGGGCATCCACCATGGACAGACCTCTCATAAACCTGTATGAAACTAGCTCTCTCCAAGAGGTTTATGGATCAAGTGCAAATCTATCTCGCTACATCATGCGATTTGTACACCCTGCACTATATCATATCAGGCTTTTACTAGGAGTCCATAGAGAAGAACTCCACCAATATATCAGTAAAATAAGGGGCCTTATGGATGGCTTATGAGTAGGTATATATTAGGCATCTCAAAGTATAGGAGACATCCACATTTAGATTGAAGAAAACCTCTCCTATATCATTTAGCTCCACAATCAAATGGGGATGATTAATTATGGTGTATTAGATATGTGGAGGAAGTTTTGAAGCTTCTTTGAAAAGACATAGCGGAGTCAAACGAAAATACCAAGCAATTACTTAACACCTTCGCTGAAGAGCTCCATTGACAAGATTATGAAGCTCATGCTGAAATGGCAGCTCAAGCTTCTACTAGTCGTTACCAGGAGGAAGAGCAAATCTCTATCCTT
>JAKSZP010009750.1:0-59273 GCA_022478985.1 Massospora cicadina
AAATTGACCAACAAGGAATGGTGATTGGGGAAAACATAATTAAGATTGGACGGGGGGTTTGGGGTTATGCTGCAGTAGGCCCAAGAAATGACTCACCAATAGGGCAATACTGCCATCCAAATTAGTTGAATAGGCCAAAACTGACTTCACTCAAGTGATTGTTTGAAGTTGGATTTGACCCAAGTGCATTATTTTGTAGATGGAATAGGTTTCAAAACCCCGTTCCTTGACTAACCAAATTGAACCGTCCACCTTTATTTGGTAGATAGTTCGTTTTAATGTTTGCCCTGACGTCAGGGGCTGGGCACTTGGCACCCCACTAGGACCAACCTGGGCATATTTTGCCCATACCCAGCACTAGTATAGGGTGTGCTCCAAGTCCGGGAGGCCCTGTAGTTTCACCTTCTGGGCTTCCTGGCGCCCAGCCTTGTCTTTGGGGTCATTTCCTATTATAATGTCTTGGGACCATGAAAATTTGAGTTGTTATACAGGAGGAAGGCCGCGTTGCCACCAATCTTCTTCAGAGGTGAAACCAATATCAGGATGAGTGATGATCAGTACCTGAACCAATTGATGAATATCCTGATCAAAATGCAATCACAAGCATTCAATACTACTTTAAAGAAAAGGATATGATTAAAAATGATGGAAGATAAGCACTGAATAGCCTTATCATAATACTAAATATGAAAAAGAGTTGCCTATTGCAATATGAATGGTTTCAGAAGAAGAAACAAACTGGATGTGTTGTGGTCAGGTCCATTTGAGATTATCACCAAGATGGCGATGGGCGCCTACTCCATCAAGAACCTCTTGGATGGAAGGGTAGTGAATGAGTCCATGATAAGTATTTGAAGCGATGGATCAATGAAAATAATAAAAAAAGAGTTCCTGAAGCACTTCTGAACCATTAAGTTGGTTATGTCCTAATGATTTGGTCAAGTCTGAAAAATGACCTCTGAACCAAACTAAATGGTTAAGTCCTAAAAAAGTAAGACCTCTGAACCATAGGAAAAAAGTTAGATCTAAGAATATCTAGGATCCAGTTTGGGAAAAAAAATAAAAGATTGATAAAGGATATTGGGAAAAATTATTAAAAACTGCATAGAAAAACCAATATATTTTTACAACTTTTATTTTTTATGATTATCCTCAATTGGGGATGATTCTGCCTATGTCACCTCTTGGGGATGGAGGATGGATCGCAGTAGGAGTGAATAAACTGTCAAAATATATGTGAGATTAGATTCTAGCAAGGGCTAGACCTACACGAAACCAAGTTTGTTGAGCAGATGCAGATCCCTGCAAGAAAGTGACTAGGGGAAGGGAATTGAGATGTTGGAAGAAGCCAAACGTGATACCCCAGAGTGAGGAAGGAAGCAACAGTACAAGAAGAGGCAGTTAATGAATAACCCCAAGTAATCCTGATATGGTACCAGAGCCAGAAGATTGGTCTTGAGTGCTTGCTGACAGGCTTCATCAAGGACACTGGACATATGGGCTGGCAACAAACAAGGGATACTAGATGGGGGTTGCCAAATAATGCCCCTACCAGTGCCATCAGTGGAAGATACCGATGGGAAGCGCTGGCAAAGAGATAGTTGTGCAAGGAACAAATGGCATCCTGCTAGCGATGACTATGAGCTTCTCAGAAGCTGAAGCTGAAGGAGTGGTGAAACCTGGGAGAAGATAGAAGCTTTGTGGACCAATTTCAAAGAACTTGGCCAGCAATGCAAAGAGCATAAGTGGTGGCATCCTGATATAGGATGTTATCAAGATCAGATGGATTCAGCATTAGGGACAAAGCCTCAGTGACTTGGGACCAGTGTTCAGCATAGGGGAGCTCAAAATGAATACTGTTACCAATGGTGAGTTTGGTAGCCAGAACAGCGGGTTTGTAATATTGTCCAAGTTGGAAGAGGAACTCAGGAAGCAGGTCTGTTGGGGATTCATCTATGATGACCAAAGTTACTCAAGGTTGAGATTTGATATCTCAGTCTAATGAGATTGTAAAATCTCCATTGGAGATATCCGATTTCTAGGATGGACTGACGATCAACCCTTCAGAGTTATCAACCTTCTCTGAAGGATGATGCTAAGATATTTGATGAGGCCAAAAAACATATAAAAGAATCGGACTCATCAAATAAGAATATAATCAGATCTGGCCATCACAACTTTAGCATTAATGATCAGTAATATTGGTCATCTAATAGGAAAGATCTTACCTTAGGTGCACCTCAAGGGATCCTCTCGCATACTTACTAAATCTACCCCTATAAATATCCCTCATTTCTAACTATTAACTACCACGATTTTTATCTCATTTAGCATAATTTTGGTCTCTTTTCATACAGTATTCTGTATTTCCAATTGTAATCAACTATAGCAACGGAACTAATAACTTCGTTGCAATTGAGTCATTCTTTGTTAGAGCCATGGAACTAATAATTTCATAGCCTTCGTAGCATCTGCTTATTGAATTTTTCACAAAATTCTGATAAAGGTCTGACCTGGCAAGAAAAGAGCAATCAAGAGCAAATGGCATAATCTCCAGAGCATCCATGAAGATGTTTGGTGCATCAGCAAAAGGAGCTGAATCCAGGAGAGTTTTGAAATCCAACTCTGGAATCAACGACAGAGGAAGAATTGGCCAAGATTTGTTTGAAACAATCACAAGCCTGGTTTTGGAGGGATTGGTTACCATTTCTGGTAATTCAACAGAAGGACTAGCCGCTGGCGCCAGACTAGGCGTATGAGTCCTGGAAGGACCATAGAAGAGATTCAGCCATGCATCCTGACTCATCTGATGGAAGAGCCAGAGGTCTTTATCAGAAAAACTATATAGAAGCTGCTGGTATCGTGACTTGAAATTTAACATATGAGCTGGATGAGATGGGGGATGTCAGACTTATATGGAAGTCGACATTATGAACTTTGCAATCCATTAAGCTCCAATTTTGGAGAAATTAATCTCAAAAATTGATGGGATAAGCTCTCCAAGAGAAGAATTAGGAATGAATTGAGCCAAGAAGTTATGAGAGAAATAACAAGGGTGAATAAAAATAAGTATTCTTAATTGGGCCATAAAATGAACATTGATAGCAAGAGTCTCCTGTCTAGGACGATGAAAAAAATCAGGAAATCAAGGATGCCGGACCATGAATCCTGAATATGACAGTGGGTCATATGCCCTAATAGAGGAAAACTGGATCCCAGGACTAATATTGTCACGAGTAAATTGATCAGCCCAGCATGACAGTAGATTGTGGGGACCACATCTGAGAAGTCAGTAGCGAGGAGGAAGAGGAAAAGTGCTGCATGCCGAAGGTTGTCCCAAGCAGTATTGAGTATTGACAATCATACTCCGCTTGAGTCAACAAAGTATTTGACTGAGTGTTTAAAGTGGTGTTCTCATGCCCCGGTCCTTTTCTCGCTGGAAATCTAGGCAAGAGGGGGATGTGTTAGGATTTTTGCCCATATTCCCAGCCTGCTAGATTACAGGAATCGCTAGGGGATAATTCCTAAGGCGAAGTGAATTGGAAATTGGTTGGCCTAAGTTTTAGAAAAGTTATGTTTGAGGGATTTTGGAATATTCGCCTAGTCAGATCCATTGGGGATTGATCCAGACGAATACTTAAGATCTCATTGGGTGGAGTTGCCAACAAAATAGGGGCATCTGATAGTGATTAACTATCAGGTGTATCAATCAGGATCAGTTGAGTTTCATCACCAACTGATTGGGAATGAATAGAAAGTTGCAAGGCGAGTGATGCCGCCTGCAACTAGCAAATCAATTGGTTGGTGAGTGACCTGCCTTAATGGGTAACAAGTCCCATTACATAAGTAAGTCGCTTGTCAAATATAGATGGTTCACTTGGATTAAGAGGAAAACATTAAGGACACATTTTCTGGATCTTTCTATTTTAGTTTCAAGGGTATCCAATGACGGAATCCTAGCCAGGATGGGGAAGACCATCGCTGCTGAGATAAGGATGGGTGATTCAATGGCAACAGCTGCCGTTTCATTGAAGAGGTGTCAATTAGGGGTTAGACGACCAAATTCCCACTATAAATTCACTAGGATTCACTTATAATAAAAACAGATAATACAACAGTAGTTTATTAATATAGTTTTCATCCAATATATAGTTTAAGTAGTAAACTAATATCAGCTTTCCATTGTGCTATTCTTCTCAAGGATATTATTTCTATGTGCGATAATTAGGAGACTCTTAGAGAAAAGAGTAAAGATATGATCAGGGATCTAGAGAAGAAGGAGAAACAATTGGGGATTGCTGCCAACTGTGTGTTGGACTGAAGAGACTGTCACCAGGGAATCTCAGAGAAGATTGGGTTGGACAGAATGAGGGAACGAATCCCTAAATCACAACATCTCAAGTACTTTAATCGGGAATACTGGCTGAATGTTGGGCTGAGATATAAGAATTCATACTCAACTACAGATAATAGCCATCATACTATTATCAACCGATAATCTAATATACTATACAATGTGGACAAAGTGCATAAGAAACTGAACCTGTGCAGTTAAAAAGATTACTAGGGTTGTTTGCCAATAATAACCAAATAAGTAAATTTTTACAATCTTTTTATTTGTAAATGGGAAGATCGCCCAATTTACACATAGGGGATGTTCCCCAGGACTTACATTACCCTTTCCTTTTCCAAAAGAAGGGCGCCACCGCCGGGAAACTTCATGAGGGCCACATGTTTGTGCACTTTGGGCAATTTGATTGCCAATAAAAATGAAACCTTTTTTGGGGAGGGTGGGGAGCATCGGGTGGGACTCAAGAAACGCCTCAACCAGTTTCATGCAGTTAGCGCAATCATGGTCCTTAACCCAACTGTTCTCATAGACTGAATAACTAATCTAGGGCGCAAGGTACTGAACGGACCTTTGGGACTTATGAGAAGCTAAGCTATTCTCCACTTCAGCCTCCTCCTCATTCTCAATTAAAAATTGGCTCAGGATCTGTGAAAACAGCCCCTTTAAATGTGGACAGCTGAGAAACGTGGAAGATGGGATGCTGTTTCCAATGGGCTGGTAGTTTTAACTGGAACGCACCATTGCCCAATTCTTCCTCCACCAAGTGAGGACCTGGACGCTTACTTGCAAACTTTCAAGAGGGTATCTGCATTCTCAAATGGCATGTATCGAGCATAACTTAGGAGCCCATTGTTATGTCATGACCAGGGAGTCGCTTATAATCTGCAAACTGCTTGTAATCATAGATAGCTTTAGTGAGGTGCTCCTGCACTAAGGATTGAGTGGACCTGATATGGTCAGCATGATCCATGGCAGCTTGGACCTCATGACGCAAGCAGGGTCCGACCAAAAAGGAAGGATGATATCCAAGCATCACTTTATAAGGGGAAAACCCTGTGGAAGTGTGAATCCCGTTCTTGTAGGCGAATTGGACAAGGGGAAGGTTATTAGCCCAGGTGTCCTGTGCAGCTGCAGCATAGCAATGTAGGTACTGTTCTAAGACTTGGTTGACTTGCTCAGTTTGACCATTGGATTGGGTATGATATGCCATGGAGCAACAAGGGGAAATATTTTAGACTGGATAGTTCACTCCAGAACTGCGCTGTGAATTGTGAAACACAGTCGCTGATGATTTCCTGTGGGGGATCAAACATTGAAAACACATGGCACACAAAAAAACAAGCGGTTTCTTCTGATGTAATTGCGGAAGCACAGGGAATAAAAAGGGAAAACTTGGTGAAATGATCAACCACCACCATCACTACCGTGAACCTGTTAGAACTGGGGAGTTCAACAATAAAATCCATGGACACCGATGTTCATGGACCCTCCACCTGTTGCAAGGGGTGTAGGAGGCCATTCCTTCCTGAGTGATCCAACTTAGCCTGAGCACAATTAATGCAATTGGCGATCCAGGATGGAACTTCCTTAGTTAAACCCGCCCAATTGTAAATCCACTTGATAAAATCAAAGCATTTCTTATTGCCTGGATGGCCAATCGTGGGAGGGTCATGATGCATGCAAAATACCTCAGCTCTGAAGAGAGGGGAACAAATTTGCGACCTAAAATAAATGAGGCCCTCCACTAAGGAAGACAGTGAGTGTTTATGGTTTTGGAGGGATAGTTGCTCGAATATCTCCACTCCTTCAGGATGGTCATTTGGGCTGCTAAGACCTGTGCAATTAGAGGGGCGTCATGAGCAAGGTCAACTGAAGAGACAACGGAGGGAACAGTCAACAAGATTTGAGTGGCAGGAATCATGGTAATGAGGTCCACTTCATCTGGGTCTGAGGGACTTTGAGCTAGGTTACAGCTAAGAAAATTGGGAAGTACGTTAAGCGTGCCTTTTATGATTTTGTATTTGAAATTGAAACTGCACAAGTCCTGATAGGTGCGAGCTTGCCAATGCACCAATTTCTGGGGTTTGTGAAAGTATAAAAGAGCTTGGTGATCCGTATGCACAGTTAACTCATGATGGGCACCCTGTAACAGGTACCTCCAATGAGTCAATGCCCATGCTACAGCTACCAGCTCAATATTGTAGATGGCCCAGGATTGTTCCAGTGAGTAAAATTTTCAGGAAAAGTAGGCGACCAGATGTTCCAATCCATTGTGCTCCTGGAGCAGTACTGCCCCCACTGCCACCATTGGGGCATTGCATGCAATGATATATGGCTTGGCAGGATCCATGTGTTTCAAGATGGGGGAGATAAAAACACCTCTTTGATCAACTCAAACGACTGCTGGCACTCAGGTGTCCAACGAAAAGGCACATTCTTTCCCGTGAGGGGTGGAGCGGGGCATCTAACTGGGAAAGGGCTGGGGAAATTTCTTTAGGAAAATAATGGTACCCAAGAAACTCTGTAATTTTTTCTGGGTTTTCAGAGTTGGCCATTCACGGATAGCATTCAACTTATTGGGAGGAATTGAGTAGCCATCCTTAAGGACTAGATTCCCAAGAAAGGTAACTTCCTCCTTATAGAACTCACATTTAGAAGGCTTGATGAACACGCCCACTTTGTGAAAAGCCACCACGACTGCTTCCAAGTCTTTAGCATGTTGTTTGGGAGTTGGGGAGTGAACTAAGATTTCATCTATATATGTGACCGCACAGATGAACTGGAGGTCGCCCAGTACACTGTCAATCATCCGTTGAAAATGTAGCGGGCGCATTCTTCAACCCAAAGGGCATTATGCGGAATTAAAAATGCCTCACTTTGTCCAGATTGCGGTTAGCCATTCTTACCCTTCCAGCACATGAATCTGGTTGAAGGCATTGATAAGATCCAGCTTAAAAACACACGAGATTTAGTAATTGCTTGGCTGATAGTCTGCTCCAGGGGCAGAGGGTAGGGATCATAAACTGTAACTTTGTTTAAGTCCATAATCTATGCAGGGACGGAGGGAACCATCATCTTTTTTGGTGAAGATGATGGGAGATGTGACTGGTGATGTCTCTTTAAACAACCACCCTTTTTTTAAGCATATCATCTAACCAAGTGTTAAGCGCACCCTCCTCTTCTGTTGTGTGTGTATACAATGGACAGTTGTTATTCACCAGCTGCACCATCGTCCTATAAACCCAGGTCGAATTTAGTATAAGGAGGCAGACAATCCGCCTTTTCAGAATTTAAGATACTTTGGTAGTGCATTAATTCTTTGGGAAAGTTTTGATGGAAGGCCCAAAAAGGGAAACAAGGGAAGTAATTGAGCTGCGGCCTTGAGTTTTCTTAAGGGTGTCAACTAAAGGAAATTCCCCCTCCAGTTGATCATTAACGAATGACAGCATATTTGACTCCAGGTGGATTTTAACATGTCGGCGCCACCACCCAACCCCCTAGATTACTGGGAACACTAAGTTTGGCATTGTGTAAAACCAATCACAAAAGCTAAACTGGTGTACTGAGAAAGGTATTGGCCAACGGACTATATAAAATGTCTGGGAGGCTGAGGAAGCCACCATCACTGAAGGACCTACGTCCATGTCCAGCTTCAATTGTTGGGCTAACTTGACGCTCATGAATTTACCCGAGGCTCCAGTATACACAAAGCCTCAAAGGAGTCGAGGTGAGATCTGATACTAATCTTCATAGGTAATAAGAAATAAGCAAAGTTTTGTTTATTGGTAGATTTGGTCATTTCTGTTGCAACTGAAGAAATGGAAGGTAAATTGGGGGGAAGTTCGGGGGCTTTTTCTGGAGCAAAGTTGGGAAGAACAAGGGCTTGGGAATTGGCTTCTTCCATCTGGGCTTTTTGATTCATTAATAGGTGAACCAGGATAGCTCAGCTATGACGCAGGGGTAGTGACGGGCTCTGAGGCCAGGACTAATACTGGTTCTATGGTAAAAACTTCATCCTCCCCGTTGTTGGGTAGTACTATCATGAAAATTCCCCCTTGATAGTGGGAAGTATGGCGAGGGGAGGCGTTGATAGTGGTCGTAGCGTTACATATTTGATCCACCGTCCTTTTGAGGTTGACCAAACCTCGTGATGAGCAGAAACTGAATCTAACCCTAATCTAAAGATTGTCTGAAGCATATCATTAGAGAGATCCAGTGTGGGGAGCCTGTTCATGGAAGGTAGAGATCAAAGAGGCCAAGCTAGGGGCTTTAGCTATAGTAGAAAGCAACTGTAATAAACGGTCTGAGCGCGCACAGGGTGTTTCAAAGCAGCCAATACAATGGTAATCAGCGAGGTGGGATCCCTCTCTTGTGAAGAACGCAGAAGTCCTCATACCCACCAATGAGCATCCCCTTCTACTGTGTCCAACAAAGTGACCCTTGTTGGGCATGGGATAACGCAATGGCATTGTTGAGGGCAATCGCAGAATTCATATGCACCTCAGTGAGGGCGTCAAGAACCTGGTTTACAATATCTTGGGAAGGAACACATGAATTTCCTTCTTGAATATTAGGTGGGGGAGAGGTAGTAATCCACGAAGCTCTTCCAGCCTGGAGAAGTTTCTCCATGGTATAGCGGATACTACCCACAAAATTAGCAAGTGAACAAACAAATAACAAAAAGCAGACTACTGACTGCACATTTATTTGGCAAAGGGTAACTACTGTGGCGCCCACCTCAAAGAGAAATGCGGAAGTGGCAGGAAAAAATGGTTGGTAGATTATGTCATGAAAAAGGTAGAAGAATTTAAGACTGGCATGCCAATCAGTATGCATGTGCACCCAAAAAGCAATTCAGAATGCCAGAGGCTTTGCCGCATGTATGACGTTGTATGGAGCCATGAATTGGGAAATGATAAATCGTTGGTGTAGGGCAAATGTGAATAGCAACCAGAAAAATGAACCAAATGGAGACAAACCTAAACACTGGGGGTCTCGCTGCAGGGGATTGTACCACTAGGATAGTTTCTTCAGGGTTACCAGTAGGTGGGTTTGATACAACTGATGGGACAAGGGGGCGGATCATTGCTTGAAAAATGGTGGATGTAAGGCCACAGAATCCCAGTATACGGATGGCGGATAGTTGAAATAAGGGGGTTGAATTTCCAGAAGTATCTGGCTTGCTAAAGCCAGTTATTGAGGTTGGGAGTCATAGTAACTATCAAAGCTGTTAAAGCCCATTTAGTATAAGGACCAACAGGCCACCAGGGAAATGCCATTGTGACTATGACCAGAAGGATATCAATAAAGTAGAAATTGATAGTTTTTGTGGCAGAAATTTATTGAAAGGAAAATGAAGAAAATTGACCAACAATTTTCTCAGTGCGATGCAACTGATTAGATGGTGATTAATTGATACAGGAACAAGCCGGGATTAGGTCCTTCAAGTTTGACCTAACTGGCGAATTTTTCAGGGAGGGGGGCAGATAATCGCAATGGGAACCAACATTGAAGGATTTGGAAGCAGGCTGAGTCGCTATCAGTTTGACCTCAAATGCCTGAACCAAGGCTCAACTGCATTTTCATCAGTTGAAATGACAGCATCTGGCTCAATAAGCAACGGGAATTCCCCAGGGCCACCCCACGTAGAGGCGGTCCCCATTGGTTGGAAACAGGTTTGGGATGCCCAACCCACCCATGCCTGGTCGCTGGTCCATTCGTTTGGTCAAGCAAGTTACGTTGGCCACAACTCCTGATTTAGTGAATAGAGGTTTTGAACTGTTGTAAATGGTTTCTGATGTTATTACTTGCACGTCAGGGATGATTCACGACAATTTTAAGAGGGGGCTATCTTTGGTGATCGCACTGCTGGCTGAATCAAAACTGTCAGCAATTCCAGCTTATGATTAAATCTTGGTCCATTTTAAACTATATGGGCTCCAATCATCGGGCTTGATTGTCATCAATTTCAGACCAATTGACTTCAATTCACTGATCTCAGCACAGAGCTATTTAATCTGGCAGACGAGTTTGGTTAAAAATGAGTGTGGGTACTGGGGGAGGAATCCAAAGAGGGAGAGATGTTTTTAGCACTCATCTACCACGTGGGCGAGGTCACCCTGGGTGATGAGGGGTACAGCCGCCCTCTTCAGACCCTTTTTATTCAGAAATGGGAAGATCGCCTAATCCACACACAGGGGACGTTCCCCCAGGACTTAAAGACCTCTTGAGTTTTGATTCCAAGTGTGAGTTTGTTAATGAAATCCACACATATTTTGCCAGACATCCTTAGTCCCAACCCATCAATGGGACATGTGTCTATTGGCGACTCAGAGCTATTCACGGTAATCCCTCCTGAGCAGATCATGACACCTTCTCCCCAAGCCATTGCCACAGTAGGTCCTTCCATTATGCCGCCCAAATACAAACCTAAACCTAAATCCAAACCCAAACCCAAACCCCAAGTTGCCAAATTCAAAAGTACCTCCCCCACTATGGACCTTGTACCTGACATAGTCACAGCCAACCCAGCCCAAAATCCCCACCACAAAAGAGGGTTCTCTTTTGTATGATGTGTTGTCTTTGCAGGCAGCTGATTTTATAGTCGTGACCTTATGTATAGTTTGGTGATGGAAAGGCCCCGTCTGGATGGTATTCTTAAAATGACATGGTAATTTATCTCCAAAATAGAGTATGATTGCCTGCTGGCTTACGTTCCCATTTCATAAGGGAACATCATGAACCCCCCACCATGGGACAAATAGGAGTGAAGAAATGCATTAACCTAATAAAGCATGGTTATGAATGGAATGGCCTTACAATGGACGTCTCTGCGTGGATTAAAGGCTTTTTAACGTGTTCCAGCTCCAAATTTGACCAAACAGGGCGAAATGAACTCCTCCAGCCCCTTCAAAAGCGGAAGGGCCATGGACCTCAATCTCAGTGGAATTTATTGTGGGTTTGCTAATGTCCCAGGGGTATGATGCAGTCTTGGTGGTGGATCGCTTCACAAAATATACCATCTTTATCCCATGCTTAACAAATATCTCTGAAGAAGAGATGGCGCGTCTGTTTGTGTACCATGTGTTACCTTGTTTGGTTTACCTCAGGAGGATGTTCAGTTTTAGAGGACCGCAGTTTATCTCAAGATTTTGGGAGGCTTTGTGTGACATTCTGAAGATCAAGCCCTGCAGATCCTCAGCGTATCACCATCAATCAAATGGCCAAACTGAACGAACTAATCAGTCCTTGAAGCAGTAACTTTAATGCTATGCTACTAGCTCCCATGACATATGGACAACTGATCTCCCTTTGGCTCAATTTTCTTACAATAATTCCTTGCACACCTCCACAGAAGTATCACCAATGTATGCTCACTTGGAGTACAATCCTGCCTTCACCCTTGGGCCAAAAATCTGCAGCAATATCCTAGCTGCAGACTACTTTGTTAAACACATTCAGAAGGTGCAATATAAGTCCAAAACATCTAACCAAATTAACTAATGACGCCAAAAGATTTGCAGACAAAAAGGCCGGGCGGCCCCAGAATTTCAAGTAGGGTTTTTGGTCATGATTGACATTAATAATTTACACCTTAAAGTGCCCTTCCATAAGTTGGCCTGTAAACGTGCAGGTCTCTTCCCTATCTCCCATGTGCTATTAATAAATGCTTCCATATGGAACTTTCCTCTCACTGGAAATCCACAACTCTTTTCATGCCTTCCCTTTATCCCTATTCAAAGTACAAGAAGCCTGTGGAGGTAGAGTCCATCATGATAGAGGGTGCACCTGAGTTTGGAGTGAGAAAATCTTAAACTCCTGAAGAGGAAAATGCAGTTTTCAGTAATTGGTGTCATGGAAAGGGTTCCCCTCATATGAAGATAGTTGTTTCTATCCAAGAATTGAAAAAAACTGTCAATAGTTAATTGCTGATTTTTAAAAGGCCAACCCCAAGGCACCATCACCTTCCCTTCCCCAAAAGGATTCCTTTGAAGCCATCAAACTTCCACCCCACACAAGAACTACGCCTTGGCCAAGGCCCCTGAAGGGGGAGTAGACCCTGTCCTTCAAAAAAGGGTATTTTAAGGCCCTTAGCTCCCGCTAATTAGCTAGACAGGGTATGAACCCCTTTAGCTCAAAAAGGGGACCAAACCCTAGGGCCCAGCCTCTCACCCAGATCACTGACCTATGTTACACTCTGTATTGGAGATGGGTGGCGGCAGTCCCTCCATATTTGCCCAATTTCTTTCCCCATCCCCTCCTCAGTCCAAACCTATTCAGGTGGCAAAATGTGCAGATTTTATTTTAAAATCAAGCACTTTGTATGGATTTTATTGACCACAAGCAGCTCTCCACCATGTTTCCCAGCTCTTTTTCCAAGCAAGGAACTCAACCGGAAGCCAAACTTAGTGAGGGCAACTTACATAATAAGCTAAAATTAAGCAAAAATTCAATATAAAAAATCTAAAAATGGTATTTAAACCTGACACTTCATTACAAACTCGAGAAAAATGAATTAGACGTTCAAAACTTAAAAAAAGCTTGAGAATAGCTTGGACACTTTGACTGATCTGTCAAGGAAAAATGGGGGTTTGAAACCAATAAATATTGTACTCAAAACTGGAAATTGATCCCCACTATTACAATTTAGCTTAGCACGCCCCCTTCCCCCCCCCCCCCCACACACACACACACACACACACACACACACACACACACACACACACACACACACACACACACACACACACACACACACACACACACACACACACACACACACACACACCCCTCGCCCCAGTTTAATTTAAAATCCAGAATCTGACCTTAGGTAGGGTGGTAAGTTATTGTTTTATCTCCTTCCATCAGTAACCATATCCTCAAAAGTTCCTGTTGACTGATTTTTTAATCCAAATTTATACTAAAATCTATGGGTTAGTTCCTTCAAAAGTATACAACATCCAAGGGGCACACTTAATGACCTCACTTAGAGGAACCCTTAGGTGTTTGCACAAACCTAACTGTTGGCAATTTTGACTCCCCAATGACAAATACTCCTCTCCAATCTTCCACCCATAATCTTGAAGGTGCGCAGCTGAGCAGTCTGTGTCTACTCTTGTGGCTGCTAAAGTAGCATCATTTAGAGGCTGGTTTAATCTTGGCACGTAGCCATCCTAGCTTTTGGAATTCTGGGGTTTTGGATGACCACAGGTGCTTTGCACCTTGAATTTAATCAATATGAACAGGAGAAACTCACTCTCAACTGCTAGATTAGAAAATTTGGGGATTTATATACTATCATTATATAGAGTAACAACACCAAAGTTTTAATAAAGGGTTGGTTTATAAGTTTTTATTAAATGCGGCAAGGGGATCAAAAGTGAACCCTCTAAATATCTTGCCATATAGTATTTAAACTATCTTGAGGTTCAAATTAAAATCACTGCAAAATTTAATTAGGCTAGGAATAGTCAAATTAGGGAATATGATTTTTTTTCAACCTATCAAAGCTCTCAAAACTCATATTGCTTAGATGGAATGGCCAATGGAAGGTCAGTTGCAGGTAGGATATATCTGTTTGGCAACAATTTTATATATTTGACCCAATCATTGGGCGAGAAAATATTTCACCTGGTAGGCCCCCTCCAGCCTATAAAAGAGGCCAGTCTCTGCGTTGAGTTTAAACTAAATTAGATGTAGGAAATGGAGGGACCTCCAAATGGCTCACCTTATTCCTCTGCATGGTCAGTGCAATCCAACTAAACTAAACTCGTGATATTTGTCTGAGAAGTATTAATAAAAATGTTGCCCCAATCTGAGGTGTCCCTCCAAGAATCAAGTCAGGGCCTTTTGGCCAATTTATCATTATTTACCTCCAAAACGCTCTTCTCACAATTTTGGACTTGTAATTGTCTTACATTACCCCTACAAGAGTGGTAGGGAGTGAATAAAGGCGTAAGAATTGGACATGAACCCAATTGATGGTAACTCCAGAAGCAAGGGATTTAATGGAGTATTCATCCCCTCACTTATATGTGAGTACAAAATATCTTTCCCAGATAAATCCAAGTTTCTCATTACTAGGAATAATCCGATTGTGGTAATACAATACCAATTCTGATACTTGTAAGGAAAGAAGATGGACCCATATCTCATTAGCGGCTTAAACTTCTTTAGTGACAGTCTTAGCCAAGTTAATAATACCCTCTGCTTGAAGTTGGATGATGTGCTGGGCCAACCTTTATATGTCTTTTTCAGGGTAAGTCCTATTAGTGAAAATACTTTGCCTAATAAAGCTGAAGCCCAGGTTCTCACCCATACAACATACAGGAAGGGGACATTTGATGATGTTATGGTAACTAGTACAATAGGCCATGAGCGCGCTGAGTAGGTAGAGAACCTAGTGGAGTGGGTCTGAATTGGCCATTTTGCATAGTATAGAGACCAGGGTTCCGTTAATTCTTTCTACAGCCCCATTTGCGGATTGGTTATAGGGGGCTGAGAAGAGTTGTTGAGCTCCAATAGAAGCGGCGAGGAGCTTTACCACTCATGAGGTAAAATTTTCCCATTATCACAAAGGAGGACCTGGGGCACCCATGCCAGGTGAAAATGTACTGATGTAAGAAGGTAGCCGTGGCTTTAGTAGTCTGAGCGGGAAGAGCAACAGCTTCACCCATTTGGTGAGATGATCAATATTAACCAAGTTATAGCGATTTTCACTTGTAATTTGAGGGAGAGGACCTACCGCGTCCAAACTTATGGTGTGGAAGGGTTGATGGGGCGTCATAGATTGATACTGATATTGGGTCTTAAAGCTGGTTTGTTTTTTACAGGTCAGGCATGCATCTAAGTCTTCAGTTATGGTCTCCATGATGTCCTCCCAATAATACCGCTCTTTTATCCACTCGTAGGGTTTGCATACTCCACCATGCTCCATGATAGTGTGAGACTCTAAGATGACAGGGACACGCTCAGATGGCCGGAGATAGGGCAACCAATTTACTCCTAATTCTTATATAATTTCCCATTCTCTACTTTTGTGTTGTGGGATTACCAAGCGAGCATCTTATGTACTAGTTCATCTTCATCAGCCCACATGTCAGGAGTCATTAGGGGGTCATGCAACCTTTCAGCTTCGCTATTTTTAAAGTGAAGGATTGGTAGCCGCGTCAGCCATCAACGTTCATATGGCGTGTCCTGGATCAGTGCTCAATGGTCATATGTAATACTGAAACTTAAGAGCCCAGCGAGCCAACAGCCCAGTAGGATCTTTCATATTCTGCAGCCACTTCAATGAGGCGTGGTCAGTAATTACTTTGAATGATGCTTCATAAAGAAAAGGGCAATAGTATTTGACTGCAAGTAAAGCAGCAAGGCACTCCCTTTCTTTGACGCTTCAGTTGCTGTAAAATTTATAGGTCTTGATTATTTTTTGGCCAATAACCCCTATAAACTTACTAGTTGCACAGGTTCAGTTTGTGAAGTTCTTCCATGTTGTATGATAGTTAATATAATTGGTCAATAATAATATCACGACTATTATCCATAGTTAAGTGGAAGTACTAGATCTTGGCCCAACGCTTGGCCAGTATTTCCTCTCAAAATAATTGTGATCTCTTGAAATAGGGATTTTACCCTCGTACCATCTTACCTGATCTTCTCTTAGATTCCCATTTACAGTATCTCTGGTTTGACACACAGTTGGCAGCAATCCCCAAATTTGATTCCGCTTCTTCTCTGGATCCCTGCTCAGATCCTTACTCTTTTCCTTAAAGAGTCTCCCAATTATCACACACAGCAATAACATCCCTGAGAAAGATTAGAACAAATGGATTATGATGAAGTTTACTAAGCTAATACTCTATTAAAAGTGATCCAGTATTTAGTGTTCTCGTTCTACTGTATTTCTTTATTGGTGAATTCTAGGGAATTTATAGTGGGGGATTCAGTGCTCAACCCTCAGTTGACACCTCCTTGATGAAACAGCAGCCATTGCCATTGAGTCACCCATCCTCATCTCAGCATCGATGATCTTCCCCATTCTGGCTAGGATTCCGTCATTAGACATCCAAGACCTAAAATAGAAAAGGTCAGAAAATGTGTCCCTAATGTTTTCCTCTTGATCCAAGTGAACCATCCATATTTGGTAAGCGACTTTCTTAGGTAATGGTACTTGTTACCCATTAAGGCAGGTCACAAACCAACTGATCAAATTCAAAAGTTGCAGGTTATATCACTTGCCTCACAACTTGATCCTTAAATTCCCAATCAGTCAGTGATGAATCCTGGAAGACCCCAATTGGTACAACTAATAATTAATCAACCATCAGATGCCCCTATTTCGTCAGCAACTCTGCCCAACAAGATCTTAAGCATTCATCAGGATCAATCCCTGATGGATCTAACCAGGAGAATAACCTAAAATCCCCTGAACATAATTAACCTGAAATCAGGGTCAAACAATTTCTAATTCACCTCGCATTAGGGAACTATCCCCTAGAAATTCCTGGCAATATAGCTTGCTGGGAATATGGGCAAAAATCTCAACTCATCCTTCCTCTTGCCCAGATTTCCAGTGAGAAAAGGACCAGGGAAGGAGAACACCACTTTGGACACTCAGTCAAATACTTCATCTGCTCAAGTGGAGTATGATCACCAGTACTCAATGCTCTTTTGATTGACCTTTGGCATGCTGCTCTCTTCCTCTTCCTCCTCGCTACTGCCTACTCAGAGTGCAGCCCTCATGATCTTCTGTCATACTGGGCTGATCAATTTACTTGTGATTATATTAATCCTGAGATCCAGTTTCCCCCATCAGGGCATATGACCTGCTGACATATTCAGGATTCTTGTTCTGGTCCTAAATTTCCTGATTTTCTCCTCATCCTCAACA
Source organism: Massospora cicadina (assembly GCA_022478985.1). Classification (NCBI taxonomy): domain Eukaryota; kingdom Fungi; phylum Entomophthoromycota; class Entomophthoromycetes; order Entomophthorales; family Entomophthoraceae; genus Massospora; species Massospora cicadina. Next base: position 17,244 of record JAKSZP010009750.1, read on the forward strand.
GGAGACTCTTGCCATCAGTGTTTATTTCACAGCCCAATTAAGAATGCTCATTTATGTACACCCTTGTTATTTTCTTCTCATAACCTCTTAGTTCATATCATTCTTAATTCTTATATGGAGAGCTTATCCCATTAATTTTGAGATTAATTTCTCCAAGTTTGAAGCTTAATTGATTTTAGAGTACAGGATGTCAGCTATCATATAAGTCCAACATCCCCCTCTCATCTATCTCATATGTTGAATTCTGAGTCTTAGTATCAACAGCTGCTCAACAGTTTGTCTGATCAAGATCTTTGGCTCTTCCAGCGGTTGATCAGTCTGCATGAGATACTTCTTCTACAGTCCTTTTAGGACTCATACTCCTAGTCTGGCACCAGTGGTTAGTACTTTTATGGAATTACTGGAAACAGTAACCAACCCCTCTGAAACCAAGCTAGTGATCATCTCAAGTGACTCGCATCCAATCCTTCCTCTGTCATCGATTCCAGAGTTAGATTTTGAGGCTCTTCTGAATTTGACTCCTTTCACAGATGAGCCTAACATCATCGTTGATGCTCCTGAAATAATGCCCTTAACTCTTGATCTTTCGTCCTTGCCAGGTCAGACTTGCTTCTGGAGTTCCTATTCTGACTCAGTCAATATTACAAGCCAACTGTCTTGGCCACCAAACTCACCATTAACAACAGCATACATTTTGAACTCTCCTACTCAGAATTAAGGGCCAAAGTTTCTGAGGCTTTATACATTACTTTGAATTCTTCCAACCTTGAGAACATTCTAAATCAGGATTTTGCAGCTTATGCTCTTCGCTTTGCCAGCCAAGTTCTTCAAAGTTGGGTTACAAAGCTTCCAGCCTCTCCCAGCTTCCATCGCTCATTCTGCTTCAGCTTCTGAGAAGCTAAAGTCATTGCTTTCAGGATGCCATTCGCTCCTTGCATGACTATCTTGTTTCTGGCATATCCTATTGGTATCTTCCGCTGATGGATTTAATAGGGGGCATGATTTGGCAACCCCATCTAGTATCCCTTGTTTGTTGCTGTCCCATATTTCTGGTGTTCTTGATAAAGCCCATTGGCAAGCGCTCAAGACCAATCTTCCAGCTCTGGTACCATATAGGGATTACTCAGGATTATTCTCTGACTGCCTCTTTCTGTACTGTTGCTTCCCTCCATGCTCTGGGAATTGCAATTGGCTTAATCTAACATCTCAATTTCCCTTCCCCTAGTCACTTTCTTGCAGAGATCTGCATCTGTTCAAAAAACTTGATTTTTTGTAGGTCTAGCCCTTGTTAGCGTCCAGTCTCACATAGATTTCAAAGGGTCATTCACTCCTACTGCAATCCATCCATCTCCCCAAGAGGCGACCTAGGCGGAATCATCCCTGAATCAAGAATAATCAATAAAAAATAATAATCTTAAAAATTTATCGGTTTTTTCTGTGCAGTTTTGACAATCTTTTTTTATATCTTTATCAATCTTTTATTTTTTCTTTTTTTCCATGGGACTTGACCTTGTTTTTGTTCAGAGGTCCATCTTTTTATTTTTTTTCCCGAAATGGATCCTAGGTATTCTTAAACCTACAGTTTTCTATGGTTCAGAGGTCCTTTTTTGGACTTGACCTAATCATTAGGACATAACCAACTTAATGGTTCATTAGTCCTTTTGGAACTCTTTTTGTTATTTTTTTCATTGATTTGTCACTTCAAATCTTAGCATGGACTCAATTTACTACCCTTCCATCCAAGAGGCTCTTGATTGAGTAGGCCTCAGTTGCCATCTTAGCAATAAATCTCAAATGGACCTGACCACAACGAATCCAAATTGTTTTTTCTCCTGAAACTATGCATATTGCAATAGGCAAGTCTTTCACCTATTCAATATTCTGATAAGGCTGGTAAGTTCTTATTGTTCATCAATTTTGCTCTTATCATTTTCATCAAAGTCATATTAAATGCTTGCAATTGCATTTTGATAAGTATAATTGTCAATTCTTCCAGGTACTGCTCGGCACTCATCTGATGTTGGTTCCACCACCAAATATAAAGTTGGTGGCAACGCGGCCTTCCTCCCATATAGCAATTCAAATGGCATTTTTCCCATCACCGTATGATGGCTGATATTGTAGGCAAACATCAATAAACTCAGGTACCTTCCCCACATGGAAGTTCTTCCTGCAACCAGCTTCCTCAGCATTGTGGCCAGCGTTCCATTCACCTGTTCTACCAGTCCTTTCATCTCCAGCTGGTAGGGTACTGACACAAATCCTCTGATCCCCATTATCTCATTCAATCTTGGGATCATATGAGACGTGAAGTTTGTCCCACTGTCACTCAGCAGGACCTGCGGGCTTCCATGTCAGTATACTAGTTGATCCAAGATGAACTTCGCGGTACTGGTAGCATCTACTTTTTCTAGGGCCTTCGTCTCAACCCATCTCATCAGATAATAAATTTTGACTATTATGTACTTGACTCCCCCTGTGCTCATTGTCAGAAGTCCCATCATGTCGATGGACACCATATGCCAGGCAAATCCAGGGCGGACCAGTTGGTATCCAGTTGTGTTCTTATGTGGCTTTTGCAACTGGCACTCCACACAGCAAGCCATATAGTCCATGACATCATAGTTGATTGACTCCCAGTAGTAGTATTGGCAAATATGGTTGGTCGTTTTTATCAGACCTCCATGCTCAACAACCTTAGAGCAGCTTGAACGATAGCTTCTCTTTCTGACAGCTTTGGGAATATTAACCACTTCCCATTAATCGTCTTAAACACTTGTACATCCATGGTCTTTGTGTTTTCCATAACTTTTCAAAGCACACCTTATATCTCTCAGGGCTCTTTCCCAATTTCTCCATTAACCATTCTCAGGAATAACTCATCCACCTGCTGGTATACCATCTGGACCAATGGTAACTGCAATAAGCCATCTTCATCCTGGTGAGAAGCCCCCACTTGGTGGACACTCTTATAATCATAAGCCTGTAGCTTTAGTGCCCATTGGGCCAGTTGTCCTTCTGGTTCTTGCAAATTGTGGAGCCAACGCAATAAGGAGTGGTCCATTATCACTTTGAAATGTGTTCCATGGATGTATACCTGAAACTTTTTGCAGGCGTAAATGACCACAAGGCATTCATGCTCAGTTACAGTGTAGTTCCTCTCAGCAGCTGAGAGTGTCCAGCTCACGTACACCACCAGATGTTCATCCCCCAAGTTCATCTACTTGGCTTAATATGTCGCCAATTGTTATCAGAAAAGAACTGGTTTGTATATTAGATTATCAATCGAATTTAATTTTCAAAAATTGGAGAATCTATTAAGTATTGGCATAATTTATTGAAGGATTTCTGCACTTCTTCATTCCATATGAATCCTTTCTTTGGATCCTTCAACAGATGGAAGAAGGGCTTGGCTATTTGGGTGAAGTCATGAATAAATCTTCTGTAGTATCCAACCATTCCAAGGAACACTTGGATATCTCAGACACTCTTTGGCTTAGCCATTTGTTCTATAACTTCGATATTCTGGGCTTGCAGCTGCAATCCACTAGAGTTGATCACAAATCCGAGATATTCCAACTCTTTCTTTAAGAAGTGACACTTCCTCAGCTTAATCTTCGGGTTGGCCATTGACAGTCTCTTGAACACTTCCTCCAAGTGGTGTAGATGGTCAGTAAACATCCTACTGAACACATTGATATCGTCCAAGTACACCAGGACACATGAAAACTTCAAGTCATTTAGTATAGCGTCCATGGCCCTCCGGAACGTTGCAGGTGCATTGCATAGACCCTGGGGCATCCTTGTCAGTTAATATAGCCCCTTGCGCGGTCATAATTGCACATTTTTCTTAGTATTCTCTTGGCAAATCAATATGTCAAAATCTCAATATCAAATCCATCACGGAGAAGTACTTTGCTTCTCCCAATTGATCTAGTGCATCATCAATTCTTGGTAGGGGATATGAATCCTTTTTTGTAATTTTATTCAGCTTCCAGTAGTCAATCACCACCCAATTAGAGCCATCCTCTTTCTTCACAATAAGAGTTGAACTTGCCCAGGGACTTGACGATAGAACTAGAAGCCCATGCTTCATTAATTTGCTGATTTTTCTTCCACTACCACTTTTGCCACCTTCAACCAATGGAAATTCTCATCCTGATCAGCAGATTTCCCTGGTATTGACCTTATGAATCACATATTTCGTGCATCCCAAATTATGGTTGTCCTGGAAAATACTTTCCAATACTTTTTTGAACATTTCAAGCACCTCCTCTTGTTGTCCTTCCATTGGATCAGCGAGTTGCTCTTAATCAACCAATAGGTTGAAACTCTTGGTTACCCTGGCTAGAATCCCATCTCATTGAGGGTCCCAAAATTGTGGAATTTCCTCAGTTTGGCTGTTGGGATTTCTCATCACTTCCTGTGGTACAAAATTCATGGACAAATTAAATCAATTTTTAATACTTTATATGTTATATATATATTGTACTTTTCTTTTGCAGTGGGACTTGCAACCTACAAAAAGGTTCAGAGGTCCTTCTGATACCCTTCATCCAAACTGGTTCCTAGGTACTTAAATCTACCAGGTATCATGGTTCAAAATCTTATCCTCTTAGAATTTAACCAACAATTTGGTTCAGTGGTCCTCTTCTAGGACTTGACCAAAATCTCAGGACATAACCATTTAATGGTTCAGAGGTCCTCTGGGAACATTGCATATATTTTCTCTTAGGTCCAATACTTCCAATTACTTAGTATTAACCTTCTTCACTATACAACCAGCAGCGCTGTTTCTTCAAGTATAGGCTACACTTGCCGACTTTGGAAGTACTCTTGAATATATTAGGCCTTTAATCCCGACTGGTTATTTATCCAACAGGGCCTAATTTCATCTCATATTTTGGCAACTGATGCTGGAATCTTCCTATCTCATTAGCCAACAGTTCCGTTTGATTGTTCAGATTGTTTTTCTCTTGAAAACGATTTTTGGCATTCATTGTCATCCAAAACGTTGGACGTAATTCCACTGGTGGATCTGTAAACGATCCCTTAATCACACAGATCGTTATGGCCTTGTTAGCTTCATCCAATTTAATTTTGAATTGATGAATTCGTCTACAGCAATTTCTGATCATTGTTGAGTGTTATTGAGTCAAATTATTCTCTCCACTATCTTGGATAAATCATTTCCTTTTTTTACTTCATATCTTCATTGGTATGGCAATCCAATACTCTTAATTGATTGCTTACTATTTCTACCAGAGCCTCATCTAAACACTCACTCCTCAGGACTATTTAAAGCAGACTTAATTTCACCTGAGTTGATCCTGCTGTTCCTTGGAACTATCTCAGTGTGGACCCAATTTCAACCTGATTTGGCCCTGCTGATCCTCTTCATCTCAGTTAGATGTCAGGTGGAACTTGTTTCCTTGCAGCACTAGATAGTTCCATGTCTATGCTGCAAGTCCTTTTCCTGAATATTAAGTATCTTCAATTTTCTTCACTTGGAGCTCCACTTCTGAGCTGGATGAATGAAAATGAACGTGATCCACTTCACGTTCTGTCTCCATCAATGTTACTTTCCATAGTAACTTATTTCCATAATTGGAAACATCTTCATATGACATCATGTCTCAATATCTTCTACTTAACTACACCCCTGTAGTGAGCACCACTTTTTAAAAATTTATAGGTATTAAATATTTTCAGCCAATAACCCCTATAAACTTATTACTTGCACAAGTTTGGTTTTTTCAATTCTTCCACGTTGTAGGATAGTTGATAGAATTGTTTGATAATAGTGTGACAACTATTATTCATAATTGAATGGAAGTACTAGATTTCGGTCCAACGCTCAGTCAGTATTTCCTCTCAAAATACTTGTGATCTCTTGAAATAGGGATTTTACCCTCGTACCATCTTACCTGATCTTCTCTTAGATTCCCATTTACAGTATCTCTGGTTTGACACACAGTTGGCAGCAATCCCCAAATTTGATTCCGCTTCTTCTCTGGATCCCTGCTCAGATCCTTACTCTTTACCATAAAGAGTCTCCCAATTATCACACACAGCAATAATATCCCTGAGAAAGAATAGAACAAATGGATTATGATGAAGTTTACTAAGCTAATACTCTATTAAAAGTGATCCAGTATTTAGTGTTCTCGTTCTACTGTATTTCTTTATTGGTGAATTCTAAGGAATTTATAGTGGGGGATTCAGTGCCCAACCCTTGGTTGACACATCCTCGATATTTGTCAGCCGTTGCCATTATCACCCATCCTCATCTCAGCAGAGATGGTCTTTCCCATCCTAGCTAGGATTCCGTCATTGGACATCCTCAATACCAAAAACGGAAAGAGTTAGAAAACGTGTACCTAATGTTTTCTTCTTGATCCAAGTGAACCATCCATATTTGGTAAGCGACTTGCTTAGGTAATGGGACTTGTTACCCATTAAGGCAGGTTGTGATGTAACTGATTAATTTGCTAATTGCAGGTGGCATCACTAGACTCACAACTTGATCCTTCAATTCCCAATCAGTCAATGATGAAACCTGACCGATCTTAATTGGTACACCTGATAGTTAATCAACAATCAGATGCCCCTACTTCATCAGCAACTCTGCCCAACAAGATCTTAAGCATTGGGACCATCTAGTACTAAAAAAAAAAAGATCTTAAGCATTCATCCGGATCAATCCCTAATGGATCCAACTGGGCGAATAACCTAAAATCCCCCAAACATAGTTACCCCAAAATCAGGGTCAACTGATTTCCAATTCACCTTGCATTAAGGAATTACCTTCTAACGATTCCTGGTAATTTAGCTGGCTGAGAATATGGGCAAAAATCCCAACAGTTGTGCTCAGCCTTCGAGAGCATCTTGCTGAAGTAAGATATGGGATGATCAACTTTATTTTCATACAGCTGAGCCAATATAGCTTCAACGGCATAGTCAGAGGCATCTGTGAACAACATAAAGGGCTTGCCATAGTTTGAGTGATGTTGTATGGGCCTTTTTTGCAATAGTGACTCCAGGGTCTCAAACGCAGTTTTTTTCAGCACCCCAATAGAAGGGGGCGTCTTACCAAAGAGACTTATAAGGGGCTCACTAAGCTGGTCAAACTTGGGGATTAACTGTAGGTAATACCCCATCATGCCCAAGAATACCTGGATGTCACAAAGGGTTTTTGGCGCAGGCATTTTAGATATCGCTTCTACCTTGTCTTTTAGGGGCTGAATCCCATCTTGAGAGATGGCGCGCCCAAGAAAATACAATTTCTTTTGAAAGAAGGTACACTTGGAGGGCTTCAGTTTGATGTTAGAGTCCCGCAAGCGTGAAACACTTCATTTAAATGTGTAAGGTTCTCATTGAAGGTCTTGGAAAAACTGTGATGTCATTGAGATAGAAAATCACACAGATCAGCTTAAGGTCCTGAAGAATATGATCCATTACCCGCTGAAAAGTGGCTGGCGCATTACGCAACCCCTGAGGTAGCTGAGTGGGTTGGAACAAACCCTCGCTGTAGATAAGGGCGCACTTCTCCTGATCCTGTGGAGAAAGGTCCATCTGCCAATACTCGCTAGCCAAGTCCATGGCGGAAAAGAATTTAGAACCAGATGATTGGGTCAAAGCGTCATCAATGCGGGGGATGGGGTAGCTGTCCTTCTTTGTGAGGTTGTTCAGTTTGCTGTAGTCAACTACCCAATGACCTCCATTTTCTTCTTTCTCCTTTGGAGCGAGGACGACCAAGGGCTTTGTGAAGGCATCAACAACCCAACGTCCAGCATCTGTTTGAGCTCCGTCCACATCTGTAGCTCCTCAACTTTGGATCTGTGATAAGGCTTGGATCTAATAGGCCGAGCATCACCAATGTCAATTGTATGAGTCCAACCCTTCATGTGCCCATAGTTGGTGTCAGAGGTAGAGAAGATGCCGCTATAGGACTTGAGTAAGGTGTGGACTTTATCCAGATTAGCTGGGGTTAGTTCATCGGATATTTGAACAGAGGGTAGGGTACATAAAGATTGGTCATCGGGTAACCCCATATCCACCATAGATCCAATACAGTGACCTTGTTTTATTTTCCTCAAGGGGAATCAGTATACTCTTCTGATCTCTTAATGCTTTTTTACAACCATAACTTTTTAGTGATATTTCCTAGCAGAAGGATGACAGGTCATTGATAGGCAGAGTCTAGTAAGCCTGTCAAAACCCTGGGCTCCAAAGGACTAACTCTATCAATGCTAGTTAGGTGCAATAAGAAGTTGTGGGGGATTTGTAGGGTAATCTTAGTATCAACTACCATTTGTTCACTCACTTTAATTACTACCTCTTCTGAAGCATAGAAAGGGATACCCTCGATCTTTCTTTCACTTTGATACTTAAATTGAAGCCTTATTCGGATTTTTAAAAATGCAAAAAACAACCTCTCAAATGAGCCAAATCTTGCCAATGTCAATGCAAACGATACCTGCTTCCCCAGCTTGGAGTGGTGGTGCGCCACCATCTGGCATCTTTCAGCTGCCGCTGAAGTGCGCCTGGGCTGTCTCTTCTAGCCTTCCCAATGCTACCAGGCGTTATGTCCCCCCTCAGGACTTGGCCCACCACCTTGCAAGCTCCCAAGTGGTGCTCCAGAGCCCTTTGGTGCTCCCACGGAGCAATTTATGTTTTGGCCTCCAGGTCACATATGGGAATCTTTTCCCATACGCAAGAACAGCTATCATCAAGATGGCCATGGCGGATTATAAACCCGCTGGATATTTTGACTTCTGTCTCTTTAAGGGGTATTTTGATCTTGGCTTCTGTTCATAAGCTTATGCAGTGGCAGCATCTAAGCTTCCAATAATCTAGAAAAATTCCTCATTCCCACTGTTTGCATAAGGCTCCCATATGAGTCCATTTTGATGGTCCAGTTTGCTGGGTTACCATTGTTTATCTACCCCAAATGCCTTTGCCACGAACTGACAGATGGGTTTACCATTTAAGGCGCAGACCCTATCTTGCAGTTTGTGTTTCAAATTAGGGCGGGTCAGTTGGCAGGGCCTCAGGCCTTTGCAACGATCCACCCTTTCCAAATGACACCCACCTCATGATTCCCCCCGCATGGTGATCAGATTTGCACCTGATAACCCTTTTTGGGTGCATGTCAAAAATGGCTGTGCCATATTCCCCTTGTGCTTTGAATTAGATCATTCAAAGTGCAAGTGCCACATGCCTTCCGCCTCCACTGCTTCCGCCACTCCTCCTTCTGACATCAGGCCAGCTGCTGCCTCACCCAAATTTTTTGATTAGTGCGCGATCCTCCTGCCCCCAACCTCAGCTAATTCTGGCGCTGCTTCCAAAGCAGTAGCCAATCAAAATTTAAATATTTAAAAATTCTATTAGATTTATGGAATCCTGAGCCAATGGCTAAGACAGTTTTGGCTGATCTGCTGTGGTCAGCTGTTTGCAGACAATCAGGATCTACCACTGCACCAATTCCTGTGGCTGCATGGCATTAGCCAATTTAAATCCATTTGAAGTGCTCAAATGGATTGATGATACAGATTGGCCATATAATGTTAATCCCAGTTTCTCCCTGAAGAATTTTTTGTAAATGCTCCTGATTTGCATCCCTGCCATTTTTGATCTAAAGCGGCTTCCCTAAATATTAAAATATTAACAAAATGGCTGTAAAAGCAGCAGCTTCTCTAGCCAACACTCTCCTCCGTTAAAATCTCCATGGGGCAATAAAACCCCTTGTTGAGGGTATACCAATCCCAAATTTCCCTCATAATTTTGATGAGGATGCATAATATGAATTTGAGGATCTCATCTTTGGAGCAAGCCATTCTTGCATTGACATGGCAAAAACTTCTCTGTTTGACCCCAATTTTCCCCAGACTTGCCAGAGCATCAAGTCTTTCACTTGTGTGCCTGCTCTCATCACTTTTGCTGAGCATCAACTTGCTCAATACATTGAGGCGAAGGACACTGCTGGCCTCATTAATTAAGAAAACCCCCAATTATGCCTCCTTATGCCACATGTTGCCGATGCCCCCAACCCCTATGCTGTCCGCCATAGTCCGCCAGCTAAAGCGGGCACCAGATAAAAGTTTCCCCAAAGATTACTCACATTCTAATATGGCTTCCTAGGCTGATAACTTAGGGGCTATATCAGGAATTTTTATTTATAATAATCCCTTTATTTGGCTCATCACAAATAAAGATGCGTGGTAGCTCCCTTTTGGGTTGGGCATCACTAGCGCTAAAAAAGAAAGGATACCCTCAAGGGCATCCACTGATGGAGGCACATTTTTGTATGCTGTCCTGCCGTGGTGTAATGTAATGTTAAGGCGGAAGAGAGAAACCTCACCGGTGCAAGAGTAATCCTTTTTGTTTAGCTCATCATTTGTCAAGTTCAGATGAACTTCATAGTTAAGCAAGGAGAGATAGCCCTGCTTCAAGTTAATAACCTCTTCATATTTGAGCATAAACAAGGTTCCAGAGTAAATCATAGGTATTATTTTTCAAAGACACTGCCGGAGCTGGTAAGAGAAGCTTCCAAAAATGAATGTGCAGTGAATAGAACTCCTGGATGGCGCGGATAATGTTTGGACCTGCAGTTCTAAACTCTTGAGCGTAGTTGATGTCAGGGGTCAGCTTAATTTTCTTAATGAGCTTGGTTGACACAACTTTTATAAGGATCCAGTGTCAAGAATAGCTTTAACCCGCACTCCATTAATGATGACCTCCGCTTAAGTTAAAGTGCCACCCAAAGAGGGGAGAAGAGCATGGACCTCTTTTAGATGAAAAGTGGAGGCAAGTTGTTTGGCCATTTCAGGGTATTTCTCCTGAATAGACTGCAGGGTATTAATGCACTGGGTAGATTGGAGAAATGTGGCAATGAGACGGTCAGCTCACTGGCAGTGTCAATAACCTTAAGACCCCTTATCACTTTCCAAAGATATGTTTGATGAGGGATATTATCCCAATTCTCTCTCTCTGGGTTAAATCAATTATGTGCCTCCACTTCACCTGGGGCTTCTAAAACATAATGACTAACATCTTCACCACCCCCTCAGACTCTTCGTCAGAGGGATTATCAATGCAGGCTAGGTAGCCCATATGAGGTGGGGTAGGTTCAGGACTTCCCTTATGGGATGATAGATCATGGGGTTGCTCCTCCACCTTATTAACTTTTGGAGGAGGCGTTGGAAGTATCACAGCTTGAGTTTCAACCTTTAAAGTAGGGGGTTTTGCTGCTTCAGGGTGACAGGTTTCAGATTAGAGTTAGCTGAATGAGAGGGTGAGGTGATAGCACCGTGGAAAGGATACTTCACCTTCACTAGCTTTGGGTCATTCCGTGGATGTGTGCTTCTGTGAAGCAAACGGTTTAGTTATTGGGATCTGGCCATTTATCCAGAGTTATTAGGAATGATTGGGACCCGAGAAAGGGGTTTAAGCTGAAGAGCAGGCTTTAAAATCATTTGGGAAGGCTGCTCTGGAGAAAAAGACGCGTAAGGCAAAGGAAATACTGCTTTTACCAACTGGGTTTTTGGAGTTGAAGATGAAGGGGAGCATTGCCCCATCACAGCCATTACCATCTGATTAAATTATAGGAAGAAGAAGCAGTGTGTGGTGGCAACTCCATAGGTGCAGGCTTCCAAAGGGAAACAACTGTAGTAGAGGCTAAAATAGCTGGCATAGCTGCTTGGCTCAGAGTCCCTTGCATAGGTTGAAGTTCATAAAGATCAGCCACCTCTAATAAAGCTTCCTTGATATCTCGTACATTTTTAAAAAATCACTTTACAGAAGAGAGGTGCATTGCCAAGGAGGGATGGGACGCCAAGCCAGCCAATATAGCCGCAATAGCAGCATCTAGGGGTAGCATTTTTGCAAGCAATAAGTGTTGAGCTTTAATGTAAAAGTGTTTGGTAAAAGAGGCAATTGATTCACCTTGTAACAGACTAAGGCACATATAGCCTGTTTTTCCCTCTTCAAACTTTGTAGGTAGCCAATCTTATCAGTTAGTGCTTGCTTCACCTCCGCCCAGGTGCTGAGGGTGGCCATATGTGGAACCATTATCTCTTGGGCGCCAACTCAAGCAGGAAAGGAGGTACTTAATTTTAAGATGATCCGTTGTCCCTTCCATAGCAACTTCATACATAAAGAGGAATGAAGCAATACTTCCCTCATCCGGGGTAAACTTATCCCTAAAAGGGGTTTTTGGATGGTGGGAACTGCTCCATAAAGGCTTTGAGAGGGGGGCAGCTTGAGCTTTATGAGTCAAGAAAAGGCAATAGTTAACTGTAGTTTTAAAGCAGTGATCCTAAACTCAGCTGAAGCGGGGAGGTTGTGAGGGGAAATTTCCCCACCAAGCTCCATTTTTAAGAAAGTTTATTGTTGTGTACATTCTACCCCTGTAGTGAGCACACTTGTTGCATTTTAAGAGTTACTAGAGCTCACTGGCGCTGATTTATGCCTAAAATCCAACAATTAGGGGATGAACACCTACTTATTTTAAAATTTAATCAAATACTAATAACATTCCAAAAACAGGGTTTTTATGTAATTTTATTAGTAGCAATAAGGGGATAGAAAACGAACCCTCTTGATATTGGACCCTTCAGTATTTAAACTGTATCAAGGGTCAAGATAAATTTAATGAGACATTTGGAATAGCTTAGACTAGTCCAAATTAGGTAATACGGGATTATAGCCTATTGAAGCTTGGAAAACTTGCTTCTCTTTGGCCAAATGATGGACAGGAAATTATTAATTGGCTAAGATGTACCCGTGAGGTAACAATCTAATAAATTTCAGCCAATCCCCATTTGATAAATTTATTGCACCTTGGGAGACCCCTGCCAAGCCTATAAAAGGGGTAGTCCCCGCGTAGGTGCTTGAATGGACCTGGTTGTAGCTGGGGGAGCTCTATCCAATGGACGCCCCAAGGTCCTCCACATGGTCAAAGTAATCTGACTGTTTGAGTTTGTGTTTATTTCCTGTGAAATATTTTAAATTGTGTTACCCCAAATTTGGGGTTCTACTGAGAATTGGCTAGGGTCTTTTACCAATAAAATCGCTACTATCATTTAAATCAGTCTCCTCATAATCGCGCCCTTGTAAATGTCCAATATTTGTTCTTTTTGGCCGATTTTTAACCACAACATTATTATTCTGAAGCCTTGGAGGCAAATGTCCAACAAGAGGCAAGGAGAGTCAAATTTGCGTAGTCATGACAATCCGTCAGTGTTTTGATTTATCATTCTGGTGAAATGAACATTAGAAAATGTACTTTTGGAGTTTAAGTGCCCATCCTGCCAGCTATCTATCTGGATCTTCCATCTATTGTATCCACCATATAGAGGCATGGTTTTTGACCACTGTAAAATGGTTCACATACATGAAAGGACGAGAATTCTTAATGGTAAGCAATACAGCGTGGCATATGCGCTTAGTAATGCTTTATTTTTCTTCAGACAAGATAATTTTTTACTTAAATAAGCTATAGAATGGTCACCTTAATTTGCAATAAATTGTCCAGAATGACCACAACAGCCACATCATTAGCGTCAGTAAAGAGGACAAAGGTTTTATTATATTTGGGTTTTTTTATATAGGAGTGGTCACAAGATCCACTTGAGATGTCAAAATCTTGTTGTTGAATTGTTTCCCATTGAAATGGAACCTTTTTATGGAGCAGATACATCAGCGGTTTGGAAAGCTCAGCAAAGTGGAGGATGAATTGTCAATAGTAGCTGAGCATCCCAAGAAAAACCTGAATATTATGTAAGATATATGGTTGTGTCATCTTCTCAATTGTGACCATTTTGTCTGGCAACAGTGAGATTCCTTCCCAGGTAACTTTATGCCTAAGGAGTTACATGTCAGATTGGAAAACAAGCATTTGTCTAATTTTAGCTTAAGTGAAACAGAGCGGAGATGTTCAAACACTTCCTTCAAGTGATTGAGGTGTTGGTAGAATGTACAAGAAAACATGGTCAGTTTATTTAGTAAACTAACATATATGTCATCTTCATGTCCCCTAACAAGCCATCCATCGCCCTTTAGAAAGTGACCATGGCATTAAATAGACATTGGGGCATATTAGTAGGTTTTAATAACTGTTCACTTGCTATAAGGGCACATTTCTACTGATTTTTAGGCTCAAGCTCAATCTGCATTTAGCAACTAGCAAGATCCATTTCAGAGAAGATTTTGGAACCAGCCAAGAGTAATAAGGAATCTACAATTCATAGTATTGGATGGCTGTCCTTTTGAGTAAGGGCCTTCAACTGGCGGTAGTCCATCACTACCTGATGTCCCCCCATCCTTCTTTCATTTAAGCAACAAAGGCGAGGCCTGTGGACTTTGTGATAGCTTCAATAATCTGGCATCCAAGAGTCGCTTATTTCTTTCACTACCTAGGATTCTTTAACCTTAGATTTCTAGTAGGGTCAAGCATGGATTGTAAGAAAGTTGCCTGTAAGCACTTTATGCTGTACACTTTTCATGACTCTAAAGTCATTTTACCCTTTCAAGGATATGTTTTATACTCTTTAATCAAATCATCCACTTGCTGATGTTCAGAATTGAGGGTGTCCCCTATTTTTAATTTGACAAGGGAATGGTAGTGTCCTCATCAATCCCTAAATCATGTAGATTTTTGAACCCACAAATGGATTCAACTTGATCAGAGGGTAAAGTCCAAACATATGCAATAAATTGGTATAGGTTATTTGCATAGGTCAGTTTAATGAATTTTGCCATCAAAATGGTTAAGGGCCCCCAATAGGCAGGATCTAGCACCCCAGGGAAGGTAAAAGGCTCACAAACGGCCAGATTAGGGTCTCTACGAATTCTTGACAAGTGATCCAGCAGAATGGTAACTTAGATCCCTGTATCCGCCAGTACTTGGAATTTTATAGCTATAAATACCCCAATTGTTAAATATACAGTCATCCCTTGTTGATAGTTTAGTATGACTGGCCAATTAAACATATTTGGTTCAGCGAATTGTATTTTTGCTGAAGTGAGCTTTAAGATTTGGGTAGTAAATTATGTCCGCTCAAAACGAATCAAAAGAGGCAATTGTATTTTAGCAGATAGAGTGAGTTCTTCTGGAGCCTCGTTAGTGAGGTGAAACCAAATGAGCTCCAACAAATGAATAATAGCTAAACCAAAGGGTCAGAACTGACCAAAGTGACGAAGATATGAATGGAAGGTGAAGAGAAGAAGAGAGAGATTTTTAATTAAGAAAAAGAGAGCGGAAAGTAGAAAAGAGTTGCCAGTAGTAGAAGCCTGCTAATTATATATATTAAAGCAGATTAAGTAGTATTGCAGAGACAATTGCTTCCTATATCTAAAAGCCAGAATAATTTCTTGAGGGTTAGCGATCTCCATATTATCAATTCGTTGCTTAGTGGGTTCAATCCTGTGCAAACAATTAGGCAGTTCACAAACCTTTCTGCCAAATTTTATAAATCCCTTATTGAGCTTCAGTGCTGGAAGAAACCAGTTTTATTTTTTGTCCCAACTACTCATCATTCTAGCCACTTCAAGGAAGGTCAAACGCTCCAAAAAAAACCTGGGTTTTTTCTTCCTTTTCTCTTTGGGAGTGTTTTTGACAGCGAAAGGATTGTAATATCACAGGATAGAAAGATACAAAACTTTATAGCTGATTTTGATGTTTAATTTAATGAGAAATTGGGTGCCTATGAGAAGACATAGTCTCCATTCTCTAGAACAACCGTCAGAGCTGACACAATCAGTGATCCTAGCTAAAGCGGCAGTGAAGAGTAAGAGCCCAGAGATCAGGTCCAATGAGGTCCCATAATCCAAGGTGTGGCTTTGATATTGTGTGCCCTTTATTCAATTTACAAAATAAAGAAGAAGTAGTGTTGACCATAGATCTGGTATCAATTTTGAACAGAATTTTCACCTTATAGATGACTACTTCCACATGGGTAACCTCAGTGCCAAAGTGGGGGAGTGAGTAAATGGAGTTTCCTGGCGGAAGTAGTTCAGAAAGTGAAAATAGATAAGAATTTAGATATTTATTTGAAATCAATGAGTCCAGGATGTCCACTTTGCCCGGTGTGAATAAGATGTGACACTCAGAGTGAGGAACAACTATAGATGGTGGATGAGGCACAGAGTTGTCAGAAGTGAATGCCTCACACTCTATGCTGACTTAGCTTTTCACGCCTCATCAGCCTTTTTCTTCCTCTAGGCGTCTCCTTGATGCCCAAAGAACCCACATTAAGAGAAAGATTCACGTCAAGGTTTAGATCTCAGGAATCTTCTGACTGCATGAACATGAGACTGGTTCCCATTGCTAAGTGTTTGATGCACCTCAAGCTCAGTCAACTCCTGATGGATCTTTATCAATAATTAATCCAAACAGTTTTTTGCATACTGGAAGTGTAATATAAGAGTCATGATGTGCTATAAAGTGGAGAGAATGGAAGCAATGGCATCATCCAAGTTAACTCATTTTAGGATGTGAGGGCCTTGCTTCATGATAAAACCACTCAGCAAACGCAATAATTGTTTCTCCATGTTTAGAGCAAATCTGCTTGGACACCTGTTTATGGTTAGAAAGAAGATATTACTTCTAAATTCTTTGATAAGAACATCCTTTAGCTCCGCCCAATTAATATATTCTTAAAAATATAGAATCATAATCTCTCATGCCTTAATATTAAGATATGCTTTCATGTTCTGGCACTTTTGGCACTCCGTGGTATGTACCATTGCTTTCACATATACATAAGTATAGGACTGGATGAGTTAAGTCCCAGGCATATACTTCTCTTTAAAAGTGGGTTTGAAATATCTAACAGGGTCAGAGTGTAAGTATGGGGGAGCGCCCCTTTTTCTTGGACCGAGTAGCGTTCTTTTTCCCTTCAAAGAAGGGTTTGAGAAGGCCAGCTGCCCCTCTCATCTCCCAGGGTAACCTCGCCCATGTGGTAGACGAGTGGTGAGTAACAGCTTACCCTTTGTGTAAGGAGAGTGTCTATAACGCTCTTGTTACCAGCAAGGTAGTGCACTGTGAACAGGGCCAATGCTAGAGAACAAGTCACCTGACTAAACGTTACTAGAGCCCAGCAGAGGGTGCTGGAGCAATAATAACTCAAGTAAAGGAGTGCAATCATTTGGGTAAATATCCAACCAAAAATGAAGCAATGTACTAAGGGAGAAGTGGTAAGCTTCCCAGGTTGGAGGGAACCTGGGTGAACCAACGGTGCACTAGGGGATAACCTAATCATATATATATAATGTAATGGTTACCATAATGCAAGACCTCCTCTAAGAGGTCCGCGCACAGGATTGTCCAAAATAACATAAATAAAATGATAAAAACGGGGAAAGTTTATTGTGAGAAAGTTGACCAATAAGGAATGTTGGTCATAAAATCAAAATATAAACATCATTGGGGTGATTCAGGGTCTGCTAAAGCAGTCCCAAGCACCAATCTGCCATTAGGCAAACACTACCATCTGAATTAGTAGAATACATCACAACTGACTTCACTCAAGTAGTCAATTGAAGTTGTACCCTACCCAAACTCGTAATTTTGTAAATGTAATGGTTTTTTTACCCCCATTCCTCAATCAACCAAATTGAACCATCCACATTAATTGAATAATTCATCCGTTTTAACGCCTGGGTTGACGCAAGGGGTTGAGCGTTATGCACCCCACTAGTACCAACCTGGGCATATTTGGCTTGTACCCAGCATTGGTCTAATGTGTGTTTGAGGTCAGGGAGGGCCTGAAGTTTCACCTTCTGGGCCTCTAGCTGCCCAGACTTATCCTTGGGGTTGGTCCCTTCTATCATGTCATTTAACCATGACACTACCCTCTCCTCCTGACTGAGCTCAACCCCCTCCAGGGGCTTGCGCTAAGGAAAATTTATTGTGGGCTGGGGCCAACTTCATTGCGGCAACAGTCAGTTTGGGTTGAGATCCAGAGGTCTGGGGGAAACGCTTATGGAAGACTTCAATTTAAATCTTGGGCATGCACACAGTCACGCGTTGGGACCCAACTGTTTTCTGCAGCGTCAAAACCCTTCCTGGATACCAGGTACTCAAGTCTTCTTTTAACATGGTGGGAGGCTACTATTTCCTCCACTTCCCACTCTGGCGCCCCATCCATGAGATAAGCTTCAGGAGTCTCTGGTGAGGGGCCTTCAATAACATCAATTTGCTCTCATGAAAACCAGAGAAGATCCAAAATGAAGAAGGAAGATCTAACTGGTATGAGGCATGGCCCACCTTTCTAACAACGCGGTAGGGGCCAATCCTCTTTGGTCCCAGCTTCTTGCATGGCTGCTTGATAGGGATGTTACAAGCATCAAGCATCAAGAGATCCCCTTCCTTGTAAGAAGGACCCACTCAGCGCTTCCTATCAACATTCTCCTTATAAACTTGCATTGCCGCCTCAAAACTTGTGGAAACCCCCTGGTGACCTTCTTGATAGTCTTGGTAAATTCCACCACCGCTTCCACTTTAGATCCAAAGCTTTGCTCCATGTTAAAGGCGGGGTTAAAACCATGGTTGGAGAAAAAATGGGAACAACCGATCAAAGAATGCAAAGTGTTGTTGTAGCTAAATTAGGCCATAGGAAGGTGAGAAACCCAATCTGAATGATCTGCGGTGGTGTAACTCCGCAGAAACTGTTCTAAGCACTGGTTCACTCGTTCAGTCTGCCCATCTGATTGGGGGTGATAGGCAGTTGAATGGCAGGGGCAAATCTGAAGAGTCTTACACAACTCTTCCCAAAAGATGGAGGTAAACTGGGGTCCCCAGTCACTGATAATCTATTAGGGAGCCCACATGAAGCACAAACACATGAGTGACGAAGAGCCTAGCCATCTAAGTCATGGTTATTGTAGTTCTGTAAGGAATAAAGTGGGCGAACTTCATAAAACGGTCCACCACCACCATGATGGCATCATAACCATCAGAGACAGGTAATTCCACAATTAAATCCACCGATAGGGAAGTCCAGGCCCTTTGGCCTTCTAGACTGGTACCAACAACCCTGCTAAAGATTGAAGATTTGGTTTCATTTGATTGCAGATCAAACACTCTTTACAATACCGTCCCACCTGAGCAGGCAAGACCTTCCTATTGTAGGTGCGACGTATCAAAACCAAGGTCTTTGCTTTCCCAGGATGACCAACGGTGAGTCCATCATGATGGTACTGGATGGTTTCCAGGCGCAGTGATCCATCAGTAACACATAGGCGCCCCTGGAACCACACCATCTCATCCTTCATGTGATAGCCCCTGGAGAGATCCTCTTGATTCAAAGCGCTTCTAGCAAGTACTATAGTATATTCAGTTGATAGCGGCTGAGAAATGACTACCTTCCTGAACATACTGTATTCCTCCGCATTTTCCAGAGGTGTAAGGGCTGGTGTGTTGGCCGAGGGAGTGGGAAGTTGAGATAAAATCTTACCTGGCGGAATCATCAACTGGGTGTTATGAACCTCTACCTCCTTGGGATCAGGAGCCAAAACAGGGTTGCGTCTCAAAGCATCCGCCAAACCATTATCCTTGCCCCTGGTGAAATCATAAAAATGCAAATTGGGCAAGGGTCTCATGCCAACGGGTCTGCTGTGAGGTTAGGACATGAGGGGCGCGGTAGTATAGCAAGGCACGGTGATCTGTACATACACAGAAAGGTTGGGAGGAGCCATTCAAGTGGTGACTCCAATAATTCAGCACCTCCACCACTGCTAGTAACTCTTTGTCATAAATGGCGTAATTCAACTCAGGCAAAGACATTTTCCTAGAAAAATATCCCACTGGATGATCTATATCATCTTCATCTACTTGTAACAAGGCAGCCGCTATATCAAAGTTGGAGGCATCAGTAGACACAATGAACTCTTTGGAGGATCAATATGGCGAAAGACAGACGTGGACAACAGGATACACTTCACGGCTTGGAAAGCATCCTCCAAAACAGAGGACCACTGAAACACCTTTGCATCGCTAGCCTTATACAAAGGTACTGCCACCTCAGAAAGATTGGGCGTGAACTTCTTGAGGAACGTACACGTCCCTAAAAAGCTTCTCAATTCATTGACTGAAGTGGGGGTGGGCCACTCACTAATAGCCTTCTCCTTTTCTGAAGTTATCATGTGTCCTTGGTGTCAGAAAATTAACTATGGGCTCTGCTAGTTGGTAGGCCACCAGTATGAAGACTGGTCAGCCCTTGCCATTTTGCCTTAGCGATGGGGCCAGCAGCGCTGGCTAATCCCTTGGCGTCTCACCCAAGCCATTCAGGGATCCTCTAGCCTAAACTCCAACCAATGAAATAAATATAAACTTATGAACAAAGATAGAATAGGCAAAGTGAGATATTTAATGAGAAGGAAGCGACATGTATTTATACTATTTAAAAAAGGGCTACTGCTCCCACCGCCAACCTATAGGCTCTTCTGCTGGTTCTTCCAGCCAACCACTCTTCTTCTTCTTTTACTGCACTATTCTCTTCCCTGGCGTTGACCCTCTCGCTCCATCCTCCCCAATGTCCAAGTTATCTTTGGTTCATCCTCAGCCTTAAGTCGCCAGTGAGCCATATAAATGATTAATCTAAATAAACATCAAATTTAGATTCAAACTTTGAGCTGATAATAATGCACTGGAAACAACTTTGGTCACTCACTTTGACTTGGAATATTTTAGCATCTCACCAACATCTCTTCTCATCTTATTTCAGTCAATTGATTAGGAATTGCCTTATTCAGGCGAAATTGATTATATTAAATGAAGTACCTAAAACAACCTTGGCTGCCTCAAACTCATAATTGTCAAATCCATTGACATCAAATAAATAGTACAGGCAGTGAAATCATAGATGGATGATTGAAGTGAATACATCGGCTTTTAACCAGAAATCCCACAACAGTCCACAAATGGCAGTTAGCTTCAAACACTGATTCTGCTGTTGGGATTTTTGCCCATATTCCCAGCCTGCTAGATTACCTGGTATCGCTAGGGGAAAAATTCCCTAAGGCGAAGTGAATTGGAAATCGGTTGACCCAAATTTTGGAGGAACTATGTTTGGGGGGATTTTAGGATATTTATCTGGTTGTATCCATCAGGGATCAATCAGATGAATATCTAATATCTCATTGGGTGGAGTGGCTGACAAAATAAGGGCATCTGATAGTAATTAACTATCAGGTGTACCAATTGGGATTGGTCAGGTTTCATCACCAACTGATTGGGAATGTTTAATGAGTTGCGAGGTGAGTGATGCCACCTGCAACTAGCAAATTGATTGGTTGCTAGCCAATTATGGATGATTCGCTTGGATTGAGAGGAAAACGTTAATGATACATTTCTGACTCTTTTTGTTTGAGGTCTCAAGGATGTCTAACATCAGAATCCTAGTCAGGATGGGGAAGACCATCGCTGCCAAGATGAGGAAGGGTGATTCAATGGCAACGGCTGCTGTTTCATCAAAAGAGGTGTCAACTGAGGGTTAGACAGCTGAATCCCCTATAAATTCCCTAGAATTCACTATAATAAAAAACACTCAAAACACTCAAAAGTAGTAGTACAGTAGTAAAGTAGTATAGTAGTAAAACACTCAAGTATTACACTGGAAAATACTCACTGATTGACACAAGTTTACAGTTGGGAAAGAACTAATAAAGAACCTTATTAGTTTGACTGTAGATTTGGTAATAGTTAGACTATCAGCATCTAGCGTGAAGATTCCATCTCAAGGATATTATTGCAGAAGGCAATAATTGGTAGACTCTCAGAGAAGAGTAGAGATCTGAGCGGGGATCTAGAGATGAAGGGAACCATGGCTAAGGGATTGCTGCTGACTGTGTGTTGGGCTGAAGGGACTGTCATCAGAGGATCTTAATGAAGATTGAGTGGACAGGATTTAGGGAACGAATCCCTAAGAGTGCAATATTCAGTATTATTGGAAATACCAGCTGAAGCGTTGGGCCTGAAGATAATTCTAACTTGACTATGGATAATAGTCATCATACTATTATCAGATTATATATATTCTTACAACGCGAGGTGCATGAGGAAACAAACCTGTGCAGTAATAAGTTTATAGGGGTTATTGGCCAAAAATAATCAGGAAACCTATAAATTTTTACAAGTTGGTGCTCACTACAGGGGTAGTTGAGTAGAAGAATTAATCCAGAATGTCACACAAAGAGGAAATGCGTAGGTTGTGGACTGAGATTGCCACAGTGAACCAGAACGCTTTAAACTCTGTGGACCACTGGGAGTTTGCAGCCTTGGAGGAATGAGTAACCAAGGTGGAAGAAGGAGTTGACAACGTAGCCAACTTTGGGAATGAGTTACTTGGCAAAGTAAACTTGTTAAAGAAGAAAGAAGGAGACCTCATCTGAGAGATCCTATTTCTGAAAATGGAATGTGAAGCGGATTGCATTCATTTGAGAAAATTTGGTGTGGACATTGAGAAGTTATTAAAGGAAGTAGAGAAATTGAAAGCACACAGAAGTGCAAGCGAGTCAGATGTGGCCAATGATGTCAAAGAAGGAAGTCTTCAAATGATACTTGGGAAAACGAATACCCCAAGAAATATGCCACCCGCATTCAATGCTATTTTGGAGATGATGCCTGATGACACTCCACAAGTAAACTGAATAGCTGAACTGAGAGAGTCAGCCCAAACTGACTCGGAGGAATTTAGGGCAACCCCTAAATTGCCTACATTTCATTGGGATAACGCCCCAGCATTTTTCTGACTATTTGACATGACCATGAATGGATACAGGGATTGTCAGAAGGCGTTGACAGTCATGAACTGCTTAAACACAGATTGTCAGAATCTGGTGTTACCCCACCTGGAGGGGACAGCTGGTCTTATGCTGAGGCTAAGGCAGCAATAATGAAGGAATTTGGCAGTCCAACCTGCATGTCAAAATGCAAGCAAGACTTTATGGGAATTCAATTCTGTAAAGATGAGTCCCTTGCAAGCTTTGCAGATTGATTCTACCAGGAATCACAGATCCTGGCTGGAGCAAAGGTGTTAGATGACTTTGATGCAAGAATCGCTTTGCAAGTGGCCCTTTGGCCCTATCACAATTTGCATCAAATGATGTCTACTGTATTTGCGACTGAGATAACTACCTCACAAATGGTAGACAATTTGAAGATTTTGGGAGCAACGTTTGATGCTCCTAATAGAAGCTTCAAGTCAAATCTGGTCCAAAGTTTGAATCCCACAAAGGGAGGCAAAGGAGCAAAGGAGACTTTTAACTGAACTGTGCTGGGGAAAAAGCCTGAGGATCACAATTGGTTAAACAAGAAGGAAAAGGTCTGCTTTCAGTGTGGTGGGAAAGGGCATTTTGCCACACACTGCAAAACGCTGAAGGATCAAGTTCATATGGTCCAGGCTAAGGAAATAGCAGCCACGAAGGATTTGGGAAAAGGTCCCGCTGTCTAGACAAGGAACAGTCTAGGATGGCGGAGAAACCTGTTCCTCCCAATGTGATGAATGAAGAAATAGATATCAGTGATCTGTTTGTGGATGATGAGCAGGATCCAATATATCAAGTGGTCAACATGGGCATAAACGCTGTGACCAGAGCTGGGGTGAAGAAGATTGACCCCAAGATAGTTCAGGAGGTTGCCCTGGCCATATGCCTGACAACTGGTGGAGAAGATTTGGACTGCCAAAAATCCTGATGAGTTAACCAATATTTGGTTAGATGAGGCCAACCTGTCAATTCCCCTTGGCACAATTAAGGAATTGTTTCCTGAATTATCAGCGCAGATAATTAATACCCTAGATTCAGCTAATAACGCCACAATTCACTCAGTAAATACCCTATTACAATACTCTGAGTGTACATATATAGATATTCAGGTGAATCAAGTGAGGGTACAGGTGATAGTTGACAGTGGAGCGCCCATCAACATTGTGTCGACCAAGCTGGTGAAGAAGATGAAGATCTCTCCGGACTTGGAACACAAGAAGGAATATGGAACAGCTGGGCTGAACACCACCGTTTCCTGTGGAGCATATAGTGCGCTGCCACTATGATTCAGGTCATTGGTGGTATCCGCGCCAGCAATAGTTTTGGCGAAATCAAAACTATGATATCCTGACAGAACGGAGTTTCTGCAGAAATACAGAGTTAAATGTAACTTTGAGGATAATACGTTGACCATCCTGGGTCAGACGTTACCATTGGTATATCAAAAGAATGGTGAAGTTCCATTGAACTGGAGAAATAATTTCATCAACTTGATATACAATGATGGCATTGTACTGATTCAGTACCAATTAGTTGGTAGGAAGCGACAGGAGATGCTGGCTGAGATCCTAGAGAACTGGGGAATTCCTTTATGGATCAAGAAAGAAGAAACCATACTGGCCAGTTCGCAGATGATAGTTGACACAGGGTTGACTCTAGAGATTCTGGAGTTGTTGTATGGAGAAGTTGGAAGCCCCTGGAAGAAGTCCAGAGTGGAGCCTTGGGTGGCTCCTGAGATAATTATGCCAGGCCATGGAGAAATATGAGTTCTATTGGCGAATTTAAGTGAAAAACCAATGAAGATTAAGAAAAATCAAATTATTGCATTTGTTCATTTAATCCTGATGGCAGAATTGAGATGATTCCATGATTTTGGATCTCTCAAGGAAATGGGATTACTGGCCAGAGTGGTTAAAAGCATCAACTTATTAGTTGATTGAGAGCAGCTCACAGATCTGCCAGAAGGGCAGAAGGAGGAGGTGCTCGAATTATTGAGAGATATTGGGAAATATTTGCGCAGGATGATCACAATTTGGGATGCGTGCAAGGCGTAATTCACAAAGTTGACACCGGAGAAAATTTACCAATAAGAATGAGACCGATATGAAGATTGAAAGCCACTGAAGCGGTAGTGGAAGATGAGATCAGCAAACTAGTGAAGCATGGGCTTCTAGTTCCGTCGTCAAGTCCCTGGGCAAGCCTGATTTTGATCGTAAAGAAAAAATATGGATCAAATTGGGTAGTGATTGACTATTAGAGGCTGAATAAAATTATGAAGAAGGATTTGTATCCCCTACTGAGGATTGATGATATGCTAGACCAATTAGGAGAAGCAAAGTATTTCTCCATGATGGACCTAATCTTGGGATACTGGCAGATTGACTTGCCAGCAGAGGACCAGGAAAAATGTGCGATTATCACTGCACAGGGGTTATACCAGCTAACTAGGATGCCCCAGGGTCTCTGTAATGCGCCCGCGACGTTCCAGAGGGCCATGGACATGGTATTAAGCGACCTGAAGTTGTCGTGCATCTTGGTATATCTGGATGATATAAACGTGTTCAGTAGGACATTTACTGATCACCTTCAGCACTTGGAGGAAGTGTTTAAGAGACTGTCCATGGCTAATCTGAAGATCAAGCCACGGAAGTGCCACTTCTTCAAGAAGGAGCTTGAATACCTGGGATTTGTGATCAATGCAAATGGATTGCAGCTGCAACCCCAGAAGATAACAGCTATTGAAAAGATGGCTGTTCCAAAGAGTGTCTGAGACATCCAAGTATTCCTTGGGATGGTCAGATACTATAGAAGATTTATTCAGGACTTTGCCTGAATAGCTGAGCCCTTATTCCATTTATTGAAGGATCCAAAAAAAGGATTCATATGGAATGAAGAGGCTCAGGACTCCTTTGATGAGTTATGCCAGTACTTAATAAATTTGCCAATTCTGAAATATCCAAATTTCGATCAGGAGTTTATCATTTAAACCAATGCTTCATTGACAGCAATTGGCTCCATACTGAGCCAAGTAGATGAACTTGGGGATGAACATCTGGTGGCATATGTGAGCTGGACACTCTCTGCTGCAGAGAGGAATTACACTGTAACTGAGCGTGAATGCCTTGCAGTCATTTATGCCTGTAAACAGTTTCTGGGTGTATGTCCATGGAACACACTTTAAGGTGGTGATGGACCACTCATTGTTGCGTTGGCTGCACAATCTGAGGGAACCTGAAGGATGACTGGCCCGATGGGCACTCAAACTTCAGGCTTATGATTATGAGATAGTCCACCGAGTGGGGGCTTCTCATCAGAACGTGGATGGATTATTGCGGTTACCAATGGTCCAGTTGGTATATCTGCAGGCGGATGAGCTATTCCAGAGAATGGTCAAAGGAAGAATTGAGGACGAGCCTTGAGAAATCCAAGGTGCACTTTGAAAAGCGATGGAAAACACTGAGATCATGGATGGACAAGTATTTAAGATGATGAATGGGAAACGTCTATTATTCCCAAAACTGTCGGAGAGAGCAGTGATCATTCTCGCCGCTCATAAGGTTGTTGGGCATGGAGGCCTGAGAAAAACAACTGACCATATTCGCCAGTATTATTACTGGGAATCAATCAACTATGATGTCACAGACCATCTGGCTTGTTGTGTGGAATGCCAATTGCATAAACCACACAAGAATACAACTGGATACCAACTAGTCCAACCTGGATTTGCATGGCACACGGTGTCTATCAACGTGATGGGACCGTTGGTAATGAGCACAGGAGGAGTCAAGCACATCATAGTTGCCATTGACCATCTGATGAGATGGGCTGAAACAAAGGCCCTAACCAGAGTAGATGCTACCAGTACTGTAAGATTCATCCTGGATCAAGTAGTATACTGGCATGGGTGTCCACAAGTTATACTGAGTGATAATGGGACCAACTTCACGTCCCATGTGATCCCAAGGCTAAATGAAATAATGGGGATCTGGGGAGTTGTGTCAGTACCATATCAGCTGGAGATGAACGGACTGGTAGAATGGGTCAATGGGATGCTGGACGCGACGCTGAGGAAGCTAGTTGCAGGGAGAACTTCTGTGTGGGGAACGTACCTGAGTTTGGTGACGTTCACCTACAACATCAGTTATCATACAGCGATGGGAAAGATGCCATTTGAATTACTATATGGGAGGAAGGCCACATTACCACTGATATTATATTTTGTAGTAGAACCTACGTTGGGGATGAGTACTGAACAATACCTGAACTGACTGATGAGTATCCTGATCGATATGCAATTGCAAGCATTCAATACTACCTTAAAGAAAAGGATATGAGCGAAATTGACAGATGATAGAAACTGACCGCCATTAGAAGAATATCGAATAGGAGAAAGAGCTGCCTATTGCAATATGCATGGTTTCAGATGAAGAAACAAGTTGGATGCGCTATGGTCAGGTCCATTTGAAGTAATCGCCAAGATGGTGACTGATGCTTATTCCATCAAGAATCTCTTGGATGGAAGAGTAGTAAATCAAGTCCATGCTAAATATTTAAAGTGATGGATCAAAAAAATAAAAAAAAAGAGTTCCCAAAGGACTGATGAACCATTAAGTTGGTCATGTCCTGATGATTAGGTCAAGTCCAAAAAAAGGACCTCTGAACCAATCTAGATGGTTAAGTCTGAAAAAAGGACCTCTGAACCATAGAAAACTGGTAGGTTTAAGTGCCCAGGATCCAGTTTGGGGGAAAAGATGGACCTCTGAACTGAAACAAGGTCAAGTCCCATAGAAAAAAAATTTTTGATAAAAGATATTGGGAAAAAAATTTATATATATATATATATATATATATATAGATAAGAAAAAAAAGCTGATATATTTTTATAAAATTTTTATTTTTTATTTTTAATTGTCCTCAGTGCGGGGATGATTCCGCCTATGTCACCTCTTGGGGGAGGGAGGATGGATCGCAGTAGGGAGGAATAGTCCATCAAAATTGATATGCAATTGGACACTTGCAAGGGAGAGTCCTACTTGAAACCACATTTGTTGAGCTGGACGCTGAGCCCTGAGAAAATGCGACTAGGGGAAGAGAAATAGATATGTCAGAAGATGCCAATTGTGAAACCCCAGAGTGGGGTGGAAAACAGCAATAAAGGAAGAGGCAATTGGCGAATAACCCCAAGTAATCCTGATAAGGCACTGGCGCCAGAAGATTTGTCTTGAGTGCCTGCCAATGGGCCTCATCAAGAACACCAGACATGTGAGCCAGCAGCGAAGAAGGAATACTTGAGGGAGGTTGTCAAATCATACCCCCAATTAGTGCCATCAATGGAAGATAGCGATGGGAAGCTTCAGAGAAGAGGTAGTCATGTAATGAATGGATTGCATCCTGTAAATGATGACTATGAGCTTTGCGGAAGCTGAAGCTGAATGACCAATGAAAGTCAGGTGAGGCTGGGAGCTTCATCAACCAACTTTGAAGAACTTGGCTGGCAAAGCGGAGAGCATAAGTGGCAGTATCCTGATCCAGAAGGTTGTCCAGATCTGAGGGATTCAGCACTAATGACAATGCCTCAGTGACTTTGCATGCAAAGTTCAGCATAGGGGAGCTCAGTATGAATGCTGTTCCTGATTGTGAGCTCAGAAACCAGTACAGCGGGTTTGTAGAATTGACCAAGTCAGAAGAGGAACTCAGGGAGCAAACTGACCTGGCCAGGAATGAACGATCTAGAGCAGTCAGCATAACCTCTGGAGCATTGACAATGATGTTTGGAGCCTCAGTGAAAGGAGCCAAATCCAGAAGGGTTTTGAAGTCCAACTCAGGGATTGACTGCATGGGAAGAGTCAGCTGAGAGTTATTTGAAATGATGGCACGCCTGGTTTTGATGGGATTGGATACTGTTTCTGGTAACTTGATGGAAGGACTAGCTGCTTGTGCCAGGCTAGGCGTATGAGTCCTGGAAGGACCATAGAAGAGGGTCCGCTGAGCATCC
Source organism: Massospora cicadina (assembly GCA_022478985.1). Classification (NCBI taxonomy): domain Eukaryota; kingdom Fungi; phylum Entomophthoromycota; class Entomophthoromycetes; order Entomophthorales; family Entomophthoraceae; genus Massospora; species Massospora cicadina. The sequence continues at coordinate 46,009 of JAKSZP010009750.1, forward strand.
TGACTCATTTGCTGGAAGAGGCGGAGGTCTGAATTGGACAGACTGTTAAGAAGCTGTTGGTAGTGAGACTCCGAGTTTGACATATGAGCAGGACTAGAGGGGGGATGTCAGACTGATATAGAAGTTGACATTATGCACCCTACACTCCATTAGGCTCCAATTTTGGGAAATTAATTTCATAAAATTAATGAAATAAGCTTTCTGAGGGAAGAATGACTTACAGCCAAGAGGTTATAAATGAAATAATGAAGGCGAATATAAATAAGTATTCTTAATTAAGCCACGAGATGTATATCAATGGCAAGAGTCTCCTGTCTAGGATGAGGAGAGAATCAGGAATTCTAGGACGCCGGACTGAGAAACCTGAATATGACAGAGGGTCATATACCCTGATGGGGGAAAACTGGATCCAGGAAAAAGATTGTCATGAGTAAATTGATCGCCTGGCATGACAAGAGGTTGTGGGGACCGCGCTCTGAGTAGGCGGTAGCGAGGAGGAAGAGGAGGAATGCCTGTATGCTGAAGGTCATCCTGAGCAGCGTTGAGTATTGATGAAGTACTCCGCTTGAACCAATGAAGTATTTGACCAGGTGTCCAAAGTGGTGTTTCCATGCCCAGTCCTTTTCTCGCTGGAAATCTAGGCAAGAGGGGGATGTGTTGGGATTTTTGCCCATATTCCCAGCCTGCTAGATTACCTGGTATCGCTAGGTGAAAAATTCCCTAAGGTGAAGTGAATTGGAAATTGGTTGACCCAAATTTTGGAGGAACTATGTTTGGGGGATTTTAGGATATTTATCTGGTCGTATCCATTGGGGATCAATCCAGATGAATATCTAATATCTCATTGGGTGGAGTGGCTGACAAAATAAGGGCATCTGATAGTAATTAACTATCAGGTGTACCAATTGGGATCAGTCAGGTTTCATCACTGACTGATTGGGAATGTTTAATGAGTTGCGAGGCGAGTGATGCTGCCTGCAACTAGCAAATCGATTGGTTGCTAGCCAATTATGGATGATTCACTTGGATTGAGAGGAAAACGTTAATGATACGTTTCTGACTCTTTTGTTTGAGGTCTCAAGGATGTCTAATGTCAGAATCCTAGTCAGGATGGGGAAGACCATCGCTGCTGAGATGAGGAAGGGTGATTCAATGGCAATGGCTGCCGTTTCATTGAAAGAGGTGTCAACTGAGGGTTAGACAGCTGAATCCCATATAAATTCCCTAGAATTCACTATAATAAAAAAAACTCACACTCTCACTCAAAAGTAGTAGTACAGTAGTAAAGTAGTATAGTAGTAGAACACTCAAGTATTACACTGGAAAATACTCACTGATTGACACAAGTCTACGGTCAGGAAAGAACTAATAAAGAACCTTATTAGTTTGACTGTAGATTTGGTAATAGTTAGACTATCAGCATCTAGCGTGAAGATTCCATCTCAAGGATATTATTGCAGAAGGTAATAATTGGTAGACTCTTAGAGAAGAGTAGAGATCTGAGCGGGGATCTAGAGATGAAGGGAACCATGGCTAAGGGATTGCTGCTGACTGTGTGTTGGGCCAAAGGGACTGTCATCAGAGAATCTTAATGAAGATTGAGTGGACAGGATTTAGGGAACGAATCCCTAAGAGTGCAATATTCAGTATTATCAGAAATACCGGCTGAAGCGTTGGGCCTAAAGATAATTCTAACTTGACTATGGATAATAGTTGCCATACTATTATTGGATTATATATATTCTTACAACGCGAGGTGCACAAGGAAACTGAACCTGTGCAGTAATAAGTTTATAGGGGTTATTGGCCAAATATAATTAGGAAGCCTATAAATTTTACAATCATCCTCAGTTTATTAGTTGCTGGTGATCCTTATACTAATTTGGGGCCACTGATTGGACCCACTCAAACCTATTTCCAAACTTGATGGAATACTAATTTTGGCACAACCCAAATTGGGGAGCAACTAACCAGCAATCACATCAAATCATACAAATATAGTCAATAAGCCATTCTGCCAGGATTGGCCATTTCATCCCAAATAACAATAAATAATTGGAGGATTCCATCTGATTAAAATTCTGACACTTGGTCAAACATGACATTGCCCAGAAAAGTTACCTGGTACTTGAAGAATTCACACTTGCTGATCTTTAACGTGAGGTGGGCCGCTCTTAACCTCTCCACCACTTGCCAAAGGTTTACCGCATGGGACTCATGATCAGGGGAAAACACCAGGATATCCATGTAGGCAACTGCGCATACTCCTAACAAGTCCCCCAACGCTGCATCAATGCAGCGCTGAAAGATAGCAGGGGCATTCTTAAGCCCAAAGGGCATGACCTGAAACCGGAAAATTCCTTTACTGGTACAGAATGCAGTTAACCACTCTTGTCCCTTTTTAATCCAAATATGATTGACCGCATTGAGGCGATTCAGCTTGGAAAATACCTTATCCTTCTTCACATAGCGCACTATTTGAGGATCTAAAGGGATGGGATGTAGATCTGGTACAGTGACGTTGTTGAGGTTCTCATAGTCTACACATGGGCGTAGAGTACCATCAACCTTCTCAACAAAGAGAAGTGGGGAGCATACAGGGGAGGTAGAGTGAAAAATCGTGCCTTTGGCTAACTGCTCTTTCACCCACACATCTAACGCATCTTCCTCCCGGACATTCAGTGGGTAAATAGGGGAAGAAATCTGCACCAGATCCACGGTGAGTTTGAAGTCACAGTCATACTTGGAATGATCAGATAGTGCATCAGCTGATGCTGCATCAAAGGAAGATTACAAACCCTCCAAACAAGGAGGTAGGGGAGCCTCCACGGCGGGCTTCAGCGTAGAAACAAGGCTAAGGGTGCGAAAGTGGGGCCAGTGGGGCAATTCTCCCTGAGCGTCAGCCTCAGACAAAGGAACAACAAATGTGTGACCATTCTTTAATGTTAAAGATAGGGTATTCTCTTCCAAGTTGATTCTAACATCAAACTTCTGCCACCATTCTATACCCAAAATGATAGGGTACAAGAGGTTTTTGATAGCTTGGAAGTGATCAGAAAAGTGGTACTTGCCCACCTAATAGTCCACTGTCCCAATGACCTTCAGAGTAGGAATATCTTGTGACGCCCCTCCCCTAACCATACCACCAGGAAAGTAATACATCCCAAGGTAGTCAGCTAGGCTTAGGTCCATAAAGTTTTCCGTGGCTCCAGTATCCTCTAGAACAGTGGTGCTGAATTTCCCTAAAGGAGAGGAAAGGGTAGCATTTAATAGAAAATACCCAAAATGGTCTTTATTTATAGCAGACAGCACCAGAACATCACCAACAAACTTATCATCTGGCATTAACATGTCACCCTGGTATGTTTTTAAATCAAAGAATGGTGAGGGATATTGGACACTCTTACTACTGAGGCCACATATCCCACCATATCTCCAGCAGGGGAATAAACATTATTATATTGTAAGCGCAGCTCCTATTCAACTTCCTGAATGCTGAAAATCATGGAAGAGGTCAAATGGGGATTTTCTGGGGTGATCTGAAACACAGGATTAGGTTTCATATCTGAGCCATGAGAGAGCAAATATGGTTCAGAGGTATACATAGGGTTTCTGTAACAAACGGAAATCATCTGAAAGGATGGATTTCTGAACGTTACATTCCGATTGGTTCATTCAGTTAATTCAAACTGAACCAGTCGGAATTGTTGGGTATGGTGGAGTGGGTGGTCAGACTTGGAGGGCTGGGCTGAGCCGCTCTGACCATTCCTTAAGCTCAGCAGGCTTAAGGAATGAATTGGAGAGGCTCCTCGGAAGCGACTTTATAAAAGTCAAACCTGACCTCAAATTCCAAGTTGGAATTCTAAGTCTTGGCCTTGGTCCCCTCCAGTTCGGTCTTTTATTATTTTTAAAATAAAAATAAAGTTCTTTTGAGGTGTCGCGCCTTGTTTACCTGATATTTTTGGGTTTGGGTTTGTGATAGGGGACCTCATATTAGTGACAGTCCGGCCTCATCACTCTGTTTGCCGCCACATGGGCATTTCTGAGATTTGATGAGAAAAGGTTCGCCTCACCTGTGCCTAAGTCTGTCTAATTAGGTTGCCCGCCTGGAATGCCACCGCGTGGGCATTTCCAGGATGAAACGGATGGGGTCTGGGATCCCCGCCTGTGACATTATTCCAACTTCATTTTGCTTCTGGTTGGAGGTGGTCCTGTCCCTCAGAGGATTTCCGTTTTGTCCCAGCTGTTGAAGAAACCGGCGCTGGACCAACCCAGCGACCGATGGCCAGCCCTGCAGCATCAGTGAAATTTGAGGGTCTGCCAAATTTCAGGTTCCTGCTGATTCCAGCGGCCGTGTCCGAGGGCACCTGTTCCCAGCAGGTTCCCTCAACCCCGGAAAGTCCCAAAGGGGAGGATATTCGCCCCAGCACCAGTGCCATGGGGTCAACCCCACTGCCAACAGGACTGGGGAAAGCGCCTTCCCAGTCGGGATGGGAGGCCATTCTCAGGCCTGACAGCGCAAAGGGGATGGCCCATGGCCAGCGCTGTTTCGCGCCTTCTGGGGCTACTGTTGGGGAAAGTGCCTTCCCGGTCAGGATGGGAAGGCCATTCCTAGTGGTAGCCTCCAGGAGGTGGTGATTTGGCCAGGTGTTCAGGTATGAATGTCCTTACCTGTTGGGGCTTACTCCAACAGCCCAGTTTCTGGTTTCCATCCCCCCCATTTCCCCTCAAGAGGATCCTTCTTGGGGCTCGAGGTGACTCGCCCTGGGAAGACCTCTCACCAACATTTCCTCCCAAAATGGCGGCTCTCTGCCCCCGGAGGGCCGTATTAGCGGGGGGTGATGTAACGAACAGAAATCATCCAAAAGGATGGATTTCCAAATGTTACATTCCAATTGGTTCATTCAGTTAATTCAAACCAAACCAATCGGAATTGTTGGGTATGGTGGAGTGGGTGGTCAGACTCAGAGGGCTGGGCTGAGCCACTCTGACCATTCCTTAAGCTCAGCAGGCTTAAGGAATGAATCGGAGAGGCTCCTCAGAAGTGACTTTATAAAAGTTGAACCTGACCTTCTCAAATTCCAAGTTGGAATTCTAAGTCTTGTCCTTGGTCCCCTCCAGTTCAGTCTTTTATTATTTTTAAAATAAAAATAAAGTTCTTTTGAGGTGTCGCGCCTCACTTACCTGATATTTTTGGGTTTGGGTTTGTGATAGGGGACCTCATATTAGTGACAGTCTGGCCTCATCACTCCATTTGCCGCCGCGTGGGCATTTCCGAGATTTGATGAGAAAAGGTTCGCCTCGCCTGTGCCTAAGTCTGTCTGATTAGGTTGCCCACCTGGAATGCTGCCGCGTGGGCATTTCCAGGATGAAATGGACGGGGTCTGGGATCCCCGCCCATGACAGTTTCCATTATAAAACGTGTTTTCAGATGTGAACAACCCTAATCCCGTAACAGCAATGGAGTATCCAACGTTATCCAAGGCCAACACCCCAGGCCCATCTATGCCAATTTTGCTGCATCGTCTGAACATGCTGTCAAAGTAAACCCCATTATATAAATTGAATTTGGAAATTTCGCCAGAAAATTGGGGAATCACAATCTTTGGACCTAGAAGCATCTGTATCCACCAGGTACAAGAATGAAGGGTGGGTACTTTCCAGTTGGAAACAGCCAAAATAATGCTGAGATGCTCCAACTTCAGAAAAAGGAAACAGCTGTGCGGCTGACCACAACTAAAGCCCACAGCTGGCACCCACCATTTGAATTTTGGAAAATTCCCACAAGGGAAAAAGTTCTTGCACATAAAATTAAAGTGTTGGTTGACTAATGTAAGGAGAGTGTCTATAACTCTCCTGTTCTCAGCATGGTAATGCACTGTACACAGGGCCAATGCTAGAGAACAAGTCACCCGAATAAATGTTACTAGAGCCCAGCAGAGGGTGCTGGAGCAATATTAACTCAAGTAAAGGAGTGCAATCATTTGGGTAAATAACCAACCAAAAATGAAGCAATGTACTAAGGGAGAAGTGGTAAGCTTCCCAGGTTGGAGGGAACCTGGGTGAACCAACGGTGCACTAGGGGATAACCTAATCAATTATATATAATGTAATGGTTACCATAATGCAAGACCTCCTCTAAGAGGTCCGCGCACAGGGTTGTCCAAAATAACATAAATAAAATGAGAAAAATGGGGAAAGTTTATTGTGAGAAAGTTGACCAACAAGGAATGTTGGTCATAAAATCAAAATATAATCATTGGGGTGATTTAGGGTCTGCTAAAGCAGTCCCAAGTACCAATCTACCATTAGGCAAACACTACCATCTGAATTAGTAGAATACACCAAACTGACTTCACTTGAGTAATCAATTGAAGTTGTACCCTACCAAACGCATAATTTTATAAAAGGAAAAGGTTTTAAACCCCCGTTCCTTGATCAATTGAATCAAACCATCCACGTTAATTGAATAACTTGTCCATTTTAACGCCTGGGATGATGCAAGGGGCTGGGTGTTATGCACCTCACTAGTACCAACCTGGGCATATTTGGCTTGTACCCAGCGTTGGTCTAATGTGTGCTTGAGGTCAGGGAGGTCCTGAAGTTTCACCTTCTGGGCCTCTAGCTGCCCAGCCTTATCCTTGGGGTTGGTCCCTTCTATCATGTCATTTAACCATGATACTTTGAAGACCATGCCACCCCCCAGTATTAACTTCAGCCAAATTTGTACTGACAATCAAGAAAATTTGTGCCAAGCTACTGGAGAGTTGGCATCCCCATGGTTGGAAAGGTTCAAATGAAGTTGATGGCAATGAGCCTTCAGCATTAAGGCCTGAGAGCCCAAAACCCTTGGCAACAAAGCCTGATGGGCATGTACTTTTGGCAAACAAATCATTTAGTGTCAGGTTCTTTGGGCAAAGCTCGCCAATGGCATTAGACCATTGGGAAATGTTGCTGGCAGTTTTAAACCCTCCACAAAAACATCTAAAACATCATTTGACATTCCTTACTTAGCCAAACAGATGCTGGAGTGACCATGTGCAGGTGGGTTGGGTGCCCTGAACCTATTCCTGACCTCATGGGATTGTCCCTACGTGAGGTAGCCTTGGGAGATTCCCACTGCCTATCAGACAAGATGCTGTCACTCTAGTTGTTAAAACCAAATAAAATAGGCAATTTGGATATCCGTGGATGAACTGACAGTGACTCAGCCCACCACTGATTCTTTCTAAGCCAGTTCACAATAAGTTCTTTTCCCCTCACTCAAAGTTTGCTGGGTTAGATAAATCTTGAGGGCCCCAATCTCACACTTCCCTAAGCTATTCCCCAAAATCAATCATCTATTTAAGCAGTTGTAACATACTGAGAAAATTGGTTGATTCTCTTATTTTAAATTTATTAAAAAATCTTCCTGCACACAAATTTAGTTAAGTTTAAATTTTCTTGCCAAACCCCCATGGCATCTACAATATAGCTCCGTGGGCCTTATATTAAGTGGGTTGTCTCAGTCATATTTTTAACTTTGGTTCCCTCCATGGTCAATTGGGCTTGTCATGTCAAGGACCATATGAAATTGTCCTTAATATTGTAACTCTCTACACCTGGGCCAATTGGTTCTGGGGCTGCAACAGCTTGGTTCTTTGCCAGGTTGTTTATTACATTTGTAGCCCATCAGCACTCCATTATCACTTATCTCCCAGCCAATTTATACATCATTTGAGTGGCAATGCCCCTGGCATTCTGGCTCGCCTTTTGGGTACTTTTGCAACCTGACTGGCAGGCCAGTCTAAACTTTATCTGCTGATGCCATGACAGAGAGCATGGATAGCAGGTAAATGAGGCCAATCAGATTCCGTTTCTCAGAGGTTCCTATGCTAGTTTGGGGGGTGGCCATATCACCTTGTCTGCAGAAATCTAGGTTATCCTGGAGGGTGGTGTAGCAGGTGTTGAGATGATTAGTGAGGCTTTGGTATAGGAGTCAGCAGAGATTTTCAATCCCATCAGCCTGGATTGCTACTTTGGAGACAGGGAAACGCATCTATTATATAATAAAGTCATATTAGGTCCCCTCAAGATGATCTCCAACACTCATCCAGGCTCCTTGAGCCACCTTTAGCAGTTACTGTTCAAGGGCTCTAATTTAGGCTTAGTGGTTTCCACCATAAGATGACCTGCTAGTCAAACTCATCTCCATTTTGGTAGGGCTATAATTATTGGGCTCCATCATGTGAAGGTATGTTTTCACCAGGTAGCTTAAGAAGGGACCTGGCAGAAAGCACCAGTATCAACTTTTTTATTAAATTTGAGGGCCAGTTCCTTCAAAATCTACATGATTATTAGTTGCACTAGCGCCAGCAGTATCTCCTAGTAGATTAATATCTCTAGGACAAACTCTCAGCAGAACTGTCATCACCAAGGTAAATTTCTACTATTTGAGCAAGCAAAACCTCTAGTCAGTGCTAGGCAATTCTCCAGTAAAACTAGGTAAGAGTTAATCATGACTGAATATATCATTATTGATTAAAAGTTGGGGGTATCTATAGTTTTAATAGAAGTCAGGGATCAAGTAAGGTATGGTGATTTCTGGAGCGACGCCGTGAAATGTGGAGGATTTTGGTGGACCTGATCTGTCCCACTTGATACAGAAGGTTCAAGGGACCAGAAGGCAAGATCTTTATCAGGCAATCCAGCGGATTCAGGAGGGATTTGAGGTGCTAATTGCTTGATCTGAAGTTCATTGTTGCAATTTGGTAGCTTCCACATCAGCTGAACTCCATTGCTCACGGTGCAGATTATCCTGCATTTGAGCTCTATTCGAACTGGTGAAAATCCCATTATTTTCAACAATAACCGGCCACTTTAACCATCCCTTTGATGTTCCCATAAGGTCAGCTCAACTTCAACACATTGAGCTATACGCATCGAACCAAGGTTTCCGAAACTGAGGTTACCCATCGAATTTGCTCGGTAATGATAACCATCAGGTTGAGATAACCCAGGGCATCAAACTCCACCCAAAGTTAAGGTCCCCAGAGAATCCACCCATCACCCATACGCATGAGAGAGGTTTAAACTCCGCCCTTTACAACAGGTCGATGGCTCCTAATCCCCCTTCAAAGCATAGGGCAATCGAAATCAACCAAGTTCAATGTAAAAGTTTCCAATCCAGCCCATTAAAGGTTATGGAGACTATCTGGTTGACTTGGCCAAGGCGAACTTGCTGGCACCGCGAGCAAAAGCTGCCCACACGAGTTTACATTAGGCGCTGCAATCGATCCCCCAACTAGCTTATCCAGTTTAAGTTGTACACCGCCAACAAGTTAAAGCTAACGAGGCGCCACGGCTACAAAACCCCAGGCTACTCAACTCTACAGGGATTGTGAGAAGCTTTAATAAAATTCCCCCAGCTTCTCTTGCTGGATGCACGCGTCACGTTAAAGAGCGGCTCTTAAAGTTGCAAAAGTGCGGTTAATCGATTTATTTAAATTGGCGTCGTTCTGATATCCGAGGGTGGATCTCACCCATCTATTTTCAGATCGAAGCCAACCCCGAGTTGTAAGGCGTGGGGCCCGCCTTGCCGAGTTGGAAGCAGGCGCCTGATATTAACAGCAAGATCTAGAGGTGAGGCGGACAATTTTATGGCTCAAAAAGTGGGGGTCGGGAAGATTATTTCATCACAGATGGGGAGGGTGGGCACCAAACACATGCAGCACCGATATAATACAACCGAAAATCTTTGCAGCCGCAAAGGGAAACGGTATGCCGCATTCACGAGACGCAGCAGTCGTCGCGATGCCGCCTCTTCCGACGCGCGAGTCTCGGATTGGAAGACCACGGGAGCGCCACCCGGATGGGAGCGGACGCGGGAAAGTCTCGGCGAGAATGGCTGGCGTGGAGGGCATCCTCGGAATGGTAGGCCCGCCTAAGCCCGTTTTGGGAGGGGCGGGAACCCGGAGTTTGGCGTTTGACAGATCGCCTTGAGAACTGGGGGAGGTGGGTGGGCTAAGCTGGTTAGTGGCGCCGAGCCAACTTGCCTCCTCATCTGACCGGCACATCAGCTTGACCTTCTCCACACACCTGGGGTGGCAGATGACTTTGCAATCTGAGAGACGGTTAGAAGCTTAAACTCTAATCAGGGCTACCGCGGCACATCATGGCTTGCTTCCTAGCATGGTCTTTGCACACCTTGCACTGGATAGCTATCGGGGTTAGTGCAAAGGCCATCGGTTACGCTTAGCAAAGGTACTGCGGATAAAGCTGTGCTCGGAGTAGGCGGCCGAGTGCTGATCCGGCAAGCGCATGGCAGTGGTCGAGGCGGGCGGGATCAGAAGCGTGCTGTCGGCGAAGCTTGAGCACGATTCCCATAGGCTATCGGTTATCTGCGACTCGCGCCGCTTCTGCTCAGCAACCTTGTCGGTATTAAAGGCGCTGAGCTGGTCGACGCCCTGGACATTAAATTATATCATGCACGCTTACGTAAGCCAGTTGGGTTTCGATGATCCACTCGTGATAGGAGAGCTCCTCCGCTGTGGGGCGCTTGGTGGGCTTCTTTTGAAAGCACGACCTTAGGAAGGCTTCGAGGGGCTTTCAACTAATTAGAGGAGCAGCAAAGGCACCTACTGGAGCTACGGCCTTGGGGAGGAGGGCAGTCATCCTCAACGATGCGGTAGAGCGCAGCCATAGCATTCAGGTCCGAGTACGGCGGCTTCCCCGTCAAAAGTTCAACGATCGTACACCCCAGGCTCCTAGGCCGATGAGGGTCGCAAGTCGAGCTTACCATATATCGGAGGCGGTGGAGGCGCCCTGGAGCGTGATGACCTCCGGCGCCACTGAATGTCAAACCCGACACCCAAACCCCTTACTCCAGTTGGGCGTGCCAGCCACAATCTCGCCCAGGTCGCTGTCTTTGACCTTGAGGTTGAGGGAGACCCCGAAGTCGGTGAGCTTCACCTTGCCGTTCTTGGTGGAAAGGATGTTGGCGGCCTTCAAGTCGCAGTGAACCACGTGCCTATCATGAAGGTACACGAGCCCCTCCAGGATTTGCGACGTGTACGACGCCACCAGAGTTTCAGAGAAGGTCCCATACGATCGCAGCAGCTGCAGCAGCGACCCGTTCTCCACATACCTAAACATCAGCGGGGTTTAAACCTCGGTTACTCTAGCACAATGTTCAAATACAGCTCCGTCTTGACGTAGCCCTCATAGCTGACGATGCGCACGTGCGAGAGGGATTTAAGCAGGTCGACCTCGCCCTAACGGTTGTCAGCGCAAGCCTACATATGCTTACCATCAGTGATCCGACTTCGGCCTCGGTCCGCCCATCAAGATCCACCCGCTTCACCGCCACAATCTGCCCCGTTTGGAGGTTCAACGCCTTGTACACCGAGCCGAACTGGCCCTTGCCGATACAATCACCGAGCTGATACTGCGCGAGCCGCTTGGAATGCTCAAAGAAGAGCGAGAGCCGGTCTTTGGGAAAGTCGACGCCCCAGCGCGGGGCCTCGCCGCAGTAAACGTGTCCTTGGGAAGTGACGCGGGCTTCTCCGAGTGATTTCGGGAATGCTGCTTCTTTAGCTTCACCGAATCTTGAAGGGCCCTAGTACGCGAGTTAGCCCTTTCACAAACCAAGGGCCCGGTGGGGGAGGACGCAGGGCTTTCGACGAATGCAACCTCGGCACCGCACTCGGTGTTCAGGGTGTTCGTTAAGCTAGGGTTATCCTCGGGATCATCAGACAGGTCCCAATCATGTTGTCGAGTCGTAGGATATCCCCACGCGAGCCGTCAATTTGGTTCACCCGTTTGATGGAAAGATCCAGATCTTCGATGATGCCACCCCGGCCAACCCGATAGTTGCGAGGCTTGGTGACGATATCCTTGACGGTAGGGGTCCGAACCAGCCCTAGCGCCTCTCGCTGCTCAACCCTCGGCGTTGGCTCCAAGCTCATCACGGTGTCAACTTGGATCCGGGACTTATCACTTGAATCGGGTGAGGAGGAGGGGCCAACGCTAGCCCCTTCGGCTTCGGAATAGAGTCGGGAGGGGACCGGAGAAGAAAATGAACTTCTCAAAAGGTGGCCATCCGAAAGCTTGGAGGGAGCGGCTGATGCGGGCTCATCTTTCGCCATACAAGCGGCCACGCTTCCTCGGGGGATGGGTTTGGGGGGAGAAATCTGATGGACCCCGGAATCAAAAAATAGCCGAAGGTTTTTGATTCGGTCAGAGACCCCTGCTTCGTTGTTGGTCGAGCGGGTTACCCCAGTTGAGGTTAACTTTGGGGGTTCTTTGGTCGAGGCGGCGGTCGGGATAAGCTTCCGGGTTGCAGTAGTTGTAGAAAGATTGGCAAAGAGTGCGGGGGTCTGGGTCTTCGGAAAGCTTGGAATGCCGGGGCCATTAGTCTTTCTGAGCGGTTGTTTTAAGGGCATTGGGGGTGGGGGAGGTGAGCTTTGCAGGAGGGCTCACCAAACTGCTCTTCAAAGGGGGTGGAGAGGGTGAACGATAAACCTTTTCAACATGAGGCGTGCTTTGGAGGGGCGAGTCGGTAAGCGGGGGCGACTTGACGAGGGAGGCTTTACAATGGTTGGGCGCCTGTGAGGGAGTGAGCTGGGAAAAGATCTTCTCATCGGTAATTGCGCCACCCCGGGATAATCTATGGTCTCCCGATCGGAAGACCTCTTTGAGAAGGATATTTTACAAAGCTTTCTAGCCACCGCCAAGATGGTCAAGTAGACCTGATCCGAGGTTAGCCTGACCCAATAAAAAGCTACCCTAGCCATATCCTTCCCCTCATACAGATCAACCGTCTCAAAGAGATCCGCATCCTCGAGCCCCCAATTTTGTTGCGCCGCTTAAAAAGTTGTAGATGTTGGACATCTTTAGAATAGTTAGTATAAGTTAAGGAGGGAAAGTTGGAATAAATTACTTTGCTGAAGGGGGTGGGGGCCTTACTGATCTGCTTGACGGTGCCAGGGGAGATCTTGTTTAGTAGCCTAAAAATACGAGCAGTGGGAAAAGAATTGCAGCAAAATAAAAATAGTGAAGCGGGGAATAAGAAAGTTGAAGCAAGATAAAAATAGTGAAGAGTGGGAATAAGAAAGTTGAGGCAAAAAGAGTTACATGCATAAAGCCACGCCATCCTTAAAGCGGCGTGGGGGTCGGATAAGTTTAAGTTGAGGAAAGGAAGGTTTGCAAAAACTCCATTGCCGAGTTCTGGTTGGCGATCAGCTGTTCTTGACGATACTGGCGGAACTGGTTTTCGGACTGCACGG